>SZWC01012487.1:40302-70857 GCA_023375785.1 Penium margaritaceum | reverse complement strand
TTGGGAATCATGTTCAGGCACCTGTGGGTAATGTAGTGGGGACGTGAGAAGGGAGTCATTGGGGGTGTCCAGTGAGGGACGTGGTGCTGGGAGCAATGGCCATGCTTCCGCTGCTCTGGGAGACAGGGCCGCAAATTTGGCCAGAGACACTGCTGGAGGTGCCACCGGCAAATCAGGCAATGTTGGCAATAGAGGTGCGAGCTCCACTGGAGAGCCAGTGGCTCGTCCTTTCAGAATCAAGGAGATACCGACATATTATTCGGTGAATGCATACCTTTATTTACTTTCCACAACCCATGTGAGCAAGTAAATTTTCAATTTCAAACATTGTGTTGTAGCGTGAACATGGGCCAAGACCCTGTATGTATAACGGGATACCCTTCTATGTCTTTGGGGAATAAAATTTGCTTCCAAGGAGGAGGTTCATGAAACCTAAACCAAACGAAGCCATTTCTGGTGATCCATATGACTTGTTTGAAGCTGTCCTTGAGCTTGAGCAAGCTGCAAACTTCATCATCAAGTTGATTTTCTCATCCACATTCCTGTTGTATTTTGACCACGATTGAAAAATCACATTGGTTCCTTGCTTGCCCGTGCCAAGTCCTCCTTGTCGCTATGGGACACTGGTCCATGTCTAGATCCCTTGGGGAGGTGGTGTGTTGTGCGCTTGCGCACATGCCGGTCGCGGAGAACGTTGTGTCCATGTCAAATGGGCTGAGAGTCATCTGAGGAGGCCACTAACAGGGAGTAGTTGGAGAGAGATCCCAGTTGTCCCTGTTTTTATTTCTCAGAATGAGAATCCATGTTTTTCAATTCTGGATGAGAGGGCCAGCCGTCAAGGTGAAAGATTGATTGGCTTGACTCTAATGGAGGGTAAGAGCCCTATAACACTTTGGTTTTCTTGCAAGAGAGGTGTACGCAAGTGTGGAAATCATTTTATAATCATTCATTTCCATGTCAAAGACAGTCAAGAATGGCATTTACTGGACGCTGTGGATGGTGGAGTGCAGAGTAATGAACCTGTGCACTTCAAATTTACTATTCAAGTGTGCGCGTCCTGAGCAGCAGAGTGTCCTTGCATCACGATAGAACACAGCTCAATGGAGTGGACATTATGTCGTTGGCCAAGAATTCAAAGTTCTTAGAAAATTGATGTCATCCATGGTCTGTAGCCTAGCACCCTAGCCGACCAAACGACGACGTAGCCGCTGAATAACTTGCACAATTGGCAGCTTCAGATGATTTCAAGTTGCGAGCCCCTTCCCCAAAAGACTGCAGTTGCCCTTGCAGACACCAATGGAAGGAGGTGAGTGCTCTGAAGCTATTGTCTTCTGTCTTGGATGAAAGAATTAAACAAAGGATGTGATGAAAGAATTTAATTATAAACTTGGTCATTAATGTCGTGCAGAAATCTAGAATAATGAAGTTGTACGACAACACAAGAGACGCCAAATTTTTCAGTTACAACGGAAAAGTGCACATGTGTATTTTTTTAGATGATGATTCATCAATAGTGATATATTCTAAAGCTAATAAAAAGGTGACGAAGGTCAAGGTCAACTACTTTTGGACAAAAAACTGCTCATGCACTGTCTTCCCTGACGGTCGGGATGTTGGAGTGTTTGTGTACTCCTCTACATCGGCTTTCACGCACAAGGCAATTCTATGGGTGTTGCCACCAGCATGCAATGGGACAACTCTTAATACAATTCATGTAGCACTAGAATTTTCCTCAAGGGCCAAAAGGGGTGTTACATTCATTTTCCGGGCGCTGCTTTCCAAGTCCATGCAAGAATTTTTAAGACTCATCTACGTGGAGGGATTGGGAACATGTTGCAGTCATTGTGTTGAGGTTCCGGGGATGTTCATGTGTGATGGCACTGCTTTGATTAATAGACACAGTGAAAAAGTTGAGAGACTACTGCACATGAAACCTGTTACTTGAAGGAATGTTCAAAGCTAGAGATCCGTTTAAACAATAGTGACCAACCAGCAAGCTAGAGTGTGGCTGGGCCGTATCAGTCACCGAATAAGGCAGAAAGATTTTTTGTTGGAGGTGCATCTGACCATGTTAGTAAAAAACTTGCACAGCTGTGGGGCTCCAGATGTTGCTGCTATGGTCAATTTAGTGAAGGTGGCAAATGTTGACCCAGATGTGGAGAACGACACATCTCTAAGTTGCTTCCGAGTGGTGTGGATTCTTTGTGCTTCTTTGCATTCAAAGTACTGGAGATAGTGTTTCTTTTTTTTCTTTTTTTCTTTTTTCTTTTTCAGGTTAATCTTGATTAATATGAAGGAACATGCAAATGCCGCCCCTGACCGGCACATCTACGGGGTATGAAAACAAGCAAAAGCCGCCACCCACGGCAAAAGAAAGACGAGAGGGAAGGCAAGGAAACAAGTGTCAAGGACGGAGGAGACTCTCCTCGCCGTCCAACGGCACAGTGTAGCAAAGGTCAGACAGCGTAACAGGGCCAAGGGGCCACGGCCGCGGCAGCTCAACAGGCGTGACACTGCCCAGCGCGGGGTTCAGTCCGCCACGCCACAAGCCGAAGTCGCGGAGCACATGACACTGCTGCCGTATCCCAGCAACGGACAGCCGCTGCGCGAACAAGGACACCGCCCGCGCCGACCACCCCGGCTGGTCAGCCTCGCTGCGCCTGCCCCGACCCTTCTCGAGGCACAACGCCGCCAAGCGCCGGATGAAGCGCCAAGAATCCGGGCCAAGACCGCCGAAGGTCTCCCAAGCCACCGTGCGCAGCCGGTACCCCGGCAGCTGCGCAAGGGCGGCCTTNAGAGGGAAAGCAAGGAAACAAGCGTCAAGGACAGAGGAGACTCTCCTCGCCGTCCAACGGCACAGTGTAGCAAAGGTCAGACAGCGTAACAGGGCCAAGGGGCCACGGCCGCGGTAGCTCAACAGGTGTGACACTGCCCAGCGCCGGGTCCAGTCCGTCACGCCACAAGCCGAAGTCGCGGAGCACATGACACTGCTACCGTATCCCAGCAACGGACAGCCGCTGCGCGAACAAGGACACCGCCCGCGCCGACCACCCCGGCTGGTCAGCCTCGCTGCGCCTGCCCCGACCCTTCTCGAGGCACAACGCCGCCAAGCGCCGGATGAAGTGCCAAGAATCTAGGCCAGGACCGCTGAAGGTCTCCCAAGCCACCGTGCGCAGCCGGTACCCCGGCAGCTGCGCAAGGGCGGCCTTGTAGTGCTTCTCCTTTGTTGCCTCCGCCGCCGAAAGAGCCTGCCCCTCCTCCTTCACCTTGTCCGACTGGGCGTCCACTGTGGTAACGTCCACCACCCACGCCGTGCCGTGGGCCAAGTCGAACACAAGGACATCTGGCCGTAACCCCCCCGGCAGCAAGCCCTCCGGCTCCACCATCGCACAGAGGGAATGCTCGCGGCAAATCTCCGCCAACTCGTCCAGAATGGCATGGTGGACGCAAATAATCGGCCCAGACCCTGCACGGCGCGTGACATCCGCTGGAAGGAGCCCATGATCGCCATGGATAGAGAGATATCCCAGTGGCAAACCCAGCCAAAGCTGGGCGTGGAGCCGAAAGTCGGCCGGGGCCAAGTAGAGACGATCACGAGGGCCCGCAGGGCTGGCTTGAAGCCAGAGAGCCGCCCCGCGGGACCCCACCGCCCAGCACCTCCGCACCATAGCCTCACACGCCTCCGGGAACAGCGCAGCCTCGACCATCTCCACCTCCTCCAACCACTGCAGACACTGGAAATGGAAGAAGGACGGGCTGAGCTGCTGGTACAACCCCCAACCAGCACACTGGCGAAGGACCTCGAGCGTGGGCTAGCGCGCGACAATGGAAGCAGGCAGGTGCTCCACAGAATCCTCCCAAAGAGGACACAAAAACTCCATCTCACGAGCCGCAGGAAGGTGGGGGCCGAAGAGTTCATGAAGAGACTGGAGCAAGGCCGCAGAAGAGCACGCGTAGGCAAGGTGCGCCTTTGGAGCCGCGGCAAAAAGGCCCATGCCCCCAGCGTCAAACGGTAATTGTGCTTGGAGCCGAGCCAACCCCTGCAAAGCGCCAGCATGGGAATCCGGCGGGGCCTCCACCATCCCCAGGATGCCCAGGAGAAAACTCCACATTGTGGAATCAAAATCCCGCAGCACCCGCAACCAGTCGGCGTCAGGGGGCAGAGCGCGCACAAGGAAGTCTGCCCGGGGTACAATGCACAGCCGGAGCATCGTCACCGCCGCCTGCGGATCCTCTAGCTGCGGGAGCAGTAGGAGCTCACGGGTCTGCTCACGTAGCCACTCCTCCCCCCAGCCCCTCCAAAAGCCAGCAGACCCAATAGGACAGCCCAGCAGCTCCACCCCCTCCTCCTCAGTTTGAGGATTTGGCCTGACCTGGGCAGTTCTACACCACACGAGCACCCTAAAATGACCTTTTTTACTCCCTTGGTGCATGGAAACCGAGCTTTGTTTTCTACATGGCGTAGGTCTAGAGGACCTGGAAGAGCTGCTGACCAACCCAGAAGTGATGACTCTGCAATTGTTGCAACGAGTAGTGGACCACATGCCTATTGTGGCGAAGGTTGTGGATAGTCAAATTGGTCCAGTGTTGTTGGAGCACAACGAGGACATGGATGGATCATGTTGGGTTGAGGCCAGAACATGTTGACGCCAGCAACAAGAAGAGTTCTATCAACTCTTGTGGTTTGCAATGCGAGTTTTGTGATGGACTTGAGTGCTGTGTTTTTCAAGTCTTCATTTCATGTGGTTTTGTTTGCCGTTGATGAAGCCAACGGATTGCTTTTGTTTGCAGGATGTGGAGATTCCTAGAGTTGAAGGTCCCGTGCTACCAGTTTCAACAGAGTGCTATCCAAGGTGGAGTCTGACAAAGATGTGGCCTCTGATCGTAGACCTCAAGCAGGAGGATGGTCATAGCATGAATTCCCAACATGATGCTAAGTGTGCTACTGATAATCCTGATCACCTACCCCAGCATGAAACAATGGGCATCTTCCTGATTTTCTGCCCTCACCTTGTCATTTATGGATTTCATGCGATATGTGGTGGTGAGTCTCCAAGTGGTATCTTTACCTCACTCTTGACGAGGTTCAGAAATGGGAAAAGAACAAAGTACGTTTTCTATGACAATGCCTGCAAACCTTATGCCTACGCTCTATGTTGGAAGCCATCATTGGTCGCGTCCATGAGATTTCTATGCGATCGCTTTCACTACAGCCACCGAGAGTCTACCAAACATGAGTTTTCACAAGCATTCAGTCCTCATGTGTACACTCACCTGTCAGGTATGCTTCTCATTCTCATGCTTTTGTCTTGTCAACTCATGTTGCGGAATCCCAATATGGTATGGTAGTCACTACCCACCAATATGCACGTGTAAACACGTAAGCCAACGAGCAGGTGAGCAGGTTTGTACAGAGTCTTTTCACTCCAGAGCTACACATACAACATCAAAAACTTCATGGAGATGACCCGGATCGTGTTTACATACTGGAACTTGCGGAAGAAGAAGGACAAGATGTACGGGTATGTTCCTTATGTGGAGCTTAAATAAGCAACCTATGCACCTCCCAATCCCATTGCTCTTTATGATGATGGAGTCTATGATGATTAGTATGGATTTTGGGAGATGGGTATAGATGACGGAGATGATGTTGGAGAGATGGTGGGTGGTTTTGTGAAATGATAACCGAGTTGGTCACATCAATTGAAGTCGTTTTTCCATGCTTCATCTACGTCAAGACATTGGACATGAGTGTCCTACACGCACCCCAGTTGTAATCTTTATTCAACAGCTGATACAACTGGAATAACTAACTACACGCGCTGGGAACTTCTCTTTTTTTTACCCCCAGCATAAACACGACCAATTTATGACACTGATAAACACACACTACCATTTCGACCTCATGAAAATCACTAATAGTATGCCAATGCTCATGAAAAATGAATGCCAGCCATGCGGGCACTCCATATTGGATATGATTCAAATGTGTTTAAGGAAAGCATGATAAACCAGTGCTCAGGCACATATGTGAATGTACTGGACCACATCATACACTATACATCAGAGAGTAGAGTACCATCAGCAATGTCAGAAATATCAAAATGCTTCCTAATCAACATCAAACATCAAAGACAAGCGGTATGCACCAATCTTGAGACAACCACATACAATGCCCAACTTCGGTCTCAGCACACATGGTCTCAAATGATCGAGAGATCCTTTTAAAATTTTCACCCTAGTTTCTCCTCATTTTCCTCCTTTCCTCATTGTCATCAGGATCACCATTCCCATTATCCTCTCAGTATCTGTTTCGAGCCTATTGTTGGCTTCAACTTTATCTCTCTGTCTCAATCTTGGTAAGTGTCAGATCATAGCAACCCCCTCCATCTTCTCCATGTGACTGTGTTCGGAATGTGACCCCTCTCTATGTCCCATGCTGATGAACAAGGCCTTAGCAAACTTTTCTTTCACACAGATTGCAAGATTCTGCTGAAGAGAGAAGGCAGCCTTCAATTCTTGCTCAGTAATACGTCTGGCCCAGAACAGGTATGACAGTGATGTCAGCTGTGCCTTGCTGTCATAGTTCCTACTTGACTTCCAAATCGTTGGCTCCCACACAAATCCACACATCCAAGTGCCCCGGGCCCACATATTCTCCTCAAACAGACGCCACAGCCCAGCAGGCTGGTTGCCATGCAGTCCTACTTGGCGTTGCCTCCACAACAGTGCACTGTACTGTGCAACCTTGTCCACTAACATCTGCAAATCCAAGGGCCACACACGACCACCCTCAAAACCATGGTAGAGGTACGTGTAGAATGCACTACCCATTTTCAACTTCCTTCCAGCATAGACAGAAAATGCACAAGTTTTTAACTCCAGCGTTGGCTTTGACCTTGGAACAATCCACCAATTCTCAGCTGGCCCATCCTTTAGTAGAACTTGAATGATATCATCTCTTCAACTGCACACATCACAACGACGGATAAAACCGTCTCATTGTCAAAACATTTCATTGGAGTACATGTTTGACACTATCATTCACCCACATTTCCCAAAAACACATAAGGTACACACAGAATAAGACTGCAAACAGCAGCACACACAATACACAACACTTATTCAAATAACAAAGAGCTTGTTCCACGATAAGAAATGATCCTCCATTGTCTTGCTTTCTAAAATTACACAAATGATGTAAAGTATGAAAACTCTAACATCAACCCTACTCCCTCCTCATTTTCCTCATATTTTCATCACCTGCACTACCCTCAGGCTCATGTTCTTTCAACCTTTCATCATCTGTCTTAAACTTGTTGAGCATCTTGATATGCGCCCTCTTAAGTAACCTCCAATGGTTTTTGTTCATTCCAACTGACTCCATCCTGTCCATGTAGTTAATGCCTTCTGAACCCCCATGCCGTTCTGCAGATGCCTGCCCAAAATCTTGATAGGGGTCTTCTAAGTTGGTGAACAGCAATTCTACCAACCGCTCTGTCACCCACTCTGCAACTTGTACAAGATGATCCTGTAAAACGTGAGTGAGTTTCACTCCTTGATCGCTGATGCTTCTCACTCAAAACAAGTAAGTGCGCGATGGTATAGTCAAATTTTATTCAACATTCCAACTTAAACTCCAAAGATTTGGCTCCCACACAAATCCACACATCCAGTTGCCTCTAGCCCACATCTTTCCTCAAACAGACCCTACAGCCCAACAGGCCGGTTTCCATGCAGTCCAGCTTCAAGTTGCCTCCACAACACTGCACCGTAGTGCACAATCTTGTCTACCATCATCTCCATATCGAGGGACCACACAAGCCCACCCTTGAAACCATGGTATAGGTATGCATGAAACTCACTGTGCATGTTCAACTCCCTCCCACCATACACAACTTACAAACGAATTGCTAACTCCACCCTAAAAGGTGTTGATGTTGGACGTGTCTACCATCGCTTACATGAATTATCCCTGAGTAGAACTCAAATAACTTCTTCCTCCAAAATACATACAAGAAATCATAACCATACTGAATCACAAGCAGAAAAAGAAAAATTCACCTCAATAACCCATCCATAGTACCCATGAACTTATGGTCCAATGCCTTCCAGTGGTTGCTCATTGGGTGTTGCAGTTCCAGCACTACTTAGCCATCATCCTGAGATCAAGAGAAAACTAACAAAAGCACATCACCAAGTCAATGCTGGAATTTGCAACACTAGCATTTAAAAAAACTGGCAGTTGCAACTATAGCAGTAAAAACTGTGGCAGAAGCATGTTTGGCAGTTGAAAATGGAACCGAGAGCATCAGTGGCAGTGGGATCATTGAGAGTTGCAACTGTGGCAGATGCAAGTATGAGATTTAGACACAATGGCGTCTAAGATTTTGCACGATTCCATGTACAATATCAACAACCCCTTCCTCTGACAGAACAATTTCACACCTTGGAAACAAACGCAGTCCTCATCTTCCCCAATGTTGGTTAGTTGAGACTCCATCCTTGCACAAGCCCTCAGCTTGCCTCCAAAGTGTAGGTGGTCTAAACGTGCAGCCCTCTGCTGCTGGTATACACGTTCTTTGGCAGTTTTTTCATGAATCCTTACTCAGATTTTTGCCACCTCAGAGTCTCAGTCGGGCATGTCAGCATCTTCACCTGCGTAAGGGTCCCGTCCAATCACCTGGTATTTCCCGGTTGCAGGCTCTCAACTTCTACTGGCCAGCCAGTCTCCTCTGAAGTAGGCACGCATGATCAGATCACCTAGAAAGATACGGTATCTTCTTGATTGAATGGTGAATAAATTGCTTCCGGCTCAGATGACTATGTTGTAGATGTCAGCAGCACCACCTTATTCAAGTGCAACCATCCTCTTCCCATGCTCAACTCCAGCAACACCACACAACTCAACAAAGAAATATCATCATGAATGTGCACACAGTCAAGTCATGAAGGATGTAGGAGCATGAGGTTTCCATCAAGAACATTGTAGGAGCTCAAGGTTCACATCATGAGCAAAGTAGGAACACGAGGTTTGACTGAATGAACAATGTAGGAGTGCAAGGTCCATGTCATGAACGTTTGAGGACGTTGTAAGAGTACTACACATAAATTTCAATGGTATGAACGATGTATGTCACGATGTCTACATCCTTCAACGATGTAGGAGCTTAAGGTTTAAATCATGAAGGCAGTGGGAACACTGGTTTGGACCAATGAACAATGAAGGATTACCAATGAAACGTCAAGAAACTTGTGGGATTAGTAAACATGAATGTCGATGCTCTCAATTTATTGTTGAAGTACATACACATGGCCCTGGGTCGGGTGCATAGCAGCACAACATAATTTTTTAATACTGAATTTCGTCACTTCATGAAGGATCCAGTGGCACAAGGGTTGCAAGGACAATATGTATTTTCATGCATGTGTGCGTAGTCACATCATGAAGTCACGACGTTCACATCATGAGCGATGTAGGAACCCAAGGTTCATATCATGAGCAAATCAGGAACACGAGCTTCAACCAATGGAGGACTACTCCTAGTTATCAATGGTATCAAGGTTTTTAATGGAAATACACATGGCCCTGGATGGGGTCCATAGCAGTACGATGTAACGTTTGAATAGTGAACGTCTTCATGTCATGAAGGATGCAGGGACACGAGGTTTGCAAGGACGATAAATGTTGTCATGAAGATGAACGTAGTAGTGATTTCATGAACGATGTAGGAGCCCAATATTCACATCGATGATGTAGGAGCTTAATGTTCAAATCATAAACGTAGTAGGAACACTACGTGCACCAATTGACAATGAAGTACTGCAAGGTCCATGTCAAGAAAGTTGTGGGATTCGTAGACATCAATGTCAATTCTATCAAGATTAGGTTGAAGCACAACCACTTCACACTAGATGGGGTCCATAGCGGCACAAAATGACATTTGAATAGTGAATGCCGTCACGTCGGGAAGGATGCACTGGTACAAGGTTTGCAAGGACAAGAAAATATCATCATGAATGTGCACGTAGCTACGTCAACAACGATGTAGGAGCACAAATTTCACAAAATGAATGTTGTGGGAGCTTAAATTTCACATCATAAATGAAATAGGGACACGAGGTTAGACTAATGAATGATGGAGGAGTACAAGGTCTACATCAAGAGCGTTATATGAGTACTAGACGTACATATCAACGTTTTCAAAAGTTATGGTCGAGGTACGTTCTGAAGAATTCTGATGGATGAAGTCTTAAACTTCAAAATCTTTTATTTATCATATGCAAACTGTTATCAATGCATAATGTCCAATCACGGCTCAGATGAAGAGGACACATTAGACAGGTACTAGACTGCTTCCCCCCCCCCCCCCCCCGCTAAGAATACTGTCCCCTTCTCTTCCATGGCTTGTCCTACTTCTCAAGGCCCTTCTCTAAAAGGGCCTTAAGAAGGGAGAACTAGAAGGGGTCAGAACTAGAAGGGAGAGTTGCGAGTCTTCACTCTGGCCTTCCGTCGTAGGTCCAAATCCCAAAATCTTCTTCTTCTCACTCCCTACAAACCAGTTGGATGCTTCTTCAGGAAATAATTAAAAAAAAAAACAAAACACTTGGAAGAGTGATTTAGAATGGCATTCTCTTACCGTATGCCGCTTTGGATTTGTTGCTTGGACCATCATTGTCATCCTCCATCTTTCCAGCCGTAGCTCCCTTTTCAAAAGCCACAGTGGCTTCTTGAACTGTGTCAGTTAATACCTGCAGAAATGGTTTTTTTCCTCTGTCAATGTTCATGTAGGAATGGTTAGAATGCAAGTTTAATCTTTTCTGTGTATGCCTTTTGATTCTGCATTTCAACTGTCTCGATCCAAGCTTCCAAATTCACATCATCTGCATGTGATTTCACACGACATGTCAGAGTTCCCCATATGTCCACCCAACATTCACGGTGAAAAATGAGATATGACGAGGACTTACGTCTCGTTGTGAGTTTCTATCACTTTCCAACATGGCTTTTAATGTTCCTCATCATTACCTTTCCATGGTTGTACCAGTTGTTGAGCTTTTTCTTGACTTGTATTGTGTTCATTTCTACATATTGAGCTATTGCCAGGATGACAGCAGTGATTTCTGGCTTGTGCTTCCCTCCTCCTTCCAAGACCATCACTGACTCTTCATCCGTAAGAGTACCAACTGCACCCTTTCTAACTCCCTCCAAAGGAGTCGTATGAAAAGCACCAGTCCCCAAAGGATCTCCTTGCCCACTAACGCCCATATATCTCTATTCACTGTCAACATTCCCCAACGTGTTGTCAGAGAAAACATTAAAAGGCGATGGTGCAGGATCAAGTTGACCCACAACTTGATTGACAATCTTCAAGACAGACGATTGTCAGATCTTGTTTCATTCACTCGTAAGATTGTTTGTGAAACTCGACATCTTGTAACTCACAAAATCTATCCAAAAGAACATGGCACCTTCTTCAGGGCCTCCAAAGCCAACATTCAGAGCATCATTACGAGTGTCGTGTTTCAAAAAACCATTGAACACAACGATGAAGTAAAAATGGATAAAAAGATGAAGAGAAATACAATAAAGAACAAGGATGAGAACATACATCGCTCACCTCTACAGGATGTCCTTCTGAGGGTGCACTAATTCCTGAAATCCTCAAACACGCCAATCCTGTGACAACTCCAACCACAGCAGACGGTGAAACAACAAGGCCGGTGACAGCTGAGGCTGTTCCGACAGGGACATTAGTAGTAAGGATAGCCAGAGCATGGGGCTATAGTAGGGGCACTAGCATGGGCTTTGGTAAAGGGTCCAGTGCCGGGTGCGGGTTCAGCAGGAGCAAGAGCTGCGGCTTCAACAAGGGTGCAAGCAGGGGCTTCAGGAGGGGCGTGAGCAGGGGCTTCAAGAGGGGTAGGAGTAGGGGCTTAAGCAAGGGCTTAAGTAGGGGATATAGCACGGGCTTTATTAGGGGCTTGAACAGAGGCCTGAGTATGGGCTTAAGCCAGGGCTTCAGCAGGGGGTTCTGTAGGGGCTTCAGCCAGGGCTTCAGCTGGGGGCTTAACACCCCGTTTCACAGTGGAGACAATAGGGATTGTAGTAGGTGCAGCGCCAGCTGCAATGGGAATAGCAAGGTTTGCAGGAGGTGTAGCATGAGAAGCTACAACTTTAGTGGTTTCTAAGCCAGCACCTTTGGCCAAGTCACCAGCAACTACATGAGTAGCAGGTTCCTCAATAGGAACTAAAACTTTTGCAAGCGCTGGACCAGCGCCAGGAGTCAAACCAGCAGTGACTGCAGTACAAGGGGTGTTGTAACAGGAGGTGGATGTCCAGGAGGTGCTGCACCAAGAGGTGCTACAAGATCTGCATCTTGCAAAGTAAAACATCTTGATGGTTAGTTTTTCTTACTTGTGCATTCAATCTCTTCACATCTAACGTTGACAAGATGTGAAGAGATTGAATGCACAAGTAAGAAAAACTAACCATCAAAGTCCTTGTCAATGTTGTCTCCAAGTCCCAATTTCTTCTGTACAATACATATGCATAGAATAGTAAGTTCTTTATTCTCAAACAAAAACATGGACAAAGAATAAGCCTCTTTACTTACCAGCTTATTCCACCTCCTACACTCAAAGATGAGTTCACTGACAGGATAAGACCTGAACAACAAGCAAGGTATCTTTATTTATTTTTCACACTGGAATGCGGTACTCACGAGGAAATCACATAGCACGGGTTGCAGTTCCCTGTGGGGACTCAACGTCACTCATGGTTGCTCAAAGAACCTTTTGAGATCAAGAGTCAGTGCAGCAGGAGAAAAACTTCCGACACTAGATGCTTTTACAATCTTCTGGGTGTCGCGACACCGCTCAAGGAACCAACAGGTTGCAGGGCTAAGTTCCATTAATGAATGCAGCCTCCAAACACACCACAAAGTTGGTTTGGCATTCAAAAACTCAGTGCACAGGAAGCCTTCCATTGGGTGTGGCTGATGCCAAAGTGGAAACCTTCCAACTAAGACATCCAATTTCCAGTAGACACTTCAAATTTCACGACATCTGCACACTTAATACACAGATGGGGGGTTGAACCTCTGTCCAAACTCACAGTTGCAAGAAATACACCTCAAGCTCACCGGCAACCCAAGTCACCAGTCTTGTTGTCAATGAAAGGTGACACGAATTCCGGGACAAGAGGCTGGCATTGCCTACGGCTCAAAGTTCCTCCCATTCCTTGTTTGGTGCGACTGCCTGCAAAGGGTGACTGGCAGCTTGAAACATTATGAATCTTGTCTACATTCACAGATTCTTGGCGGATTGCTCAAGATTGCTTGAGGTGGCTGGTGAGGTGGCGGTGGTAGTGGCTTTGGAGCAGGCATATGTGGCCAGTCAGGTCATTGTCTGTAGGGCGATGGAGAGTCATCGATAAGATGATAATGTGCACGAATGAAAAGGCAGGTTGCGTAGGTGTGTTCTGCCGTCTTTTTGTGTGGTCAACTGTGACCTCGGATAACTCTGTATTGTTCTCTAACTTTGATTCCTAGCTCAAGTTGAACCTAAAGGGATGCGACAGTCTATTCATGGCACTAACCAACGTTGTGCAACAACGCACAAGGACGTGGAGACTCTCATTGACACACTGGGACTACAAATTATGGTTAATCATCCCACTTTAATACACTTCATAACCCATGAATAGAAGTCCTCTAACATCTTCATTTCCTGGAAGTTTACTCGCGTGTATGTACTCATCACATCTCCATTTTCTCATTGGAAAATGTAACATCATTTTCTAGAATCATTACTATCTCTTTTTTTGGTTAAGCTAAAAACCAATTTGGTATTGATTTCATGAAAAAACTCGTTTGCTCTTTTTCTGGCACGTGTGTGGTTTACGAAGTTGTTTTGGTTGTATCTGTCAGACCTATTGTTTGACTAATATGTGGCAAGAGACAAATGAGGAACAACGTAAGAGTGTAAGGTGAATATCGATGTTTTCCATTTTTGTAGAGGGCCGTACCTGTTGTTTGGTCGAATTCGCCACCCCCCAAAGGTCCTAATTTATTTGGCGACTGTAGCAAGGAGTGTATCGTGGACATCACGAAACACGTACACTTGTGTGTTCACCGATCATGCTCCTCCCCACTCAATGCAAGTGTATTGGGTGGATGTATGAAGTAGCATATCGTAAATCATTAAATGTTTCTTCACAAGTGTATTCATACACTTGTGTATTGGAATCACCACTCGCCACATACACTACCCAATACAGCTGTGAAATACATTCTCAACTTGGGGGGGGGGAGCGGTGGGAGACGACCCCCCCCCCCCTCCAAAAAGCCAATCTTGTATATGGTGAGTGTATCGGTTGGTGTGGCTAAACTTCTATCGATACACATATGCATAGTCAATAAAGCAGACAATTAGCAATCAAGGACGCCGATTGTCGTGAGCCGACCTTCCAATGGATTGAGCAACTTGTCATTTTTTAGGATCTTTAATGTATTCTGGATTTGGAGAAGTATCTAGGATGATAGAGTAATTTACAATGATTTTCTCCCTCCAACGGCTTGTTGGCGCCTCCTAGCATCACCTTGGGCATGTTAAGGAGCAAAAAATACAACATTCTCCCCCTTGCACCTTCCATGCCTGCTTCTCCTACTTCCTCAGACTCATCTTTTGGAGCGACCTCCAACCCTTCGCAACTCTTCATCCCAAGTACCGCCTCGCTCATCACATACCGATCCACTGGTTGCGCATTGGTCAAGCAATCTGCAAGCATGGGGCACATGATCGAGTGTTAAGGTGTAGCACCACCTGTCCCTTCTCCACCATGTCCAGTGCATCATGGTAATGCACGTCGATGTGCTTTGTCCTCTTGTATTATTTTGGGTTGTTGGTCAGCGACATAGTGCCGATGTTGTCTTCTTACACCACCGCTAGCCCTTGCTTCACCATACCCAGCTCTCCCAACAACTTGCCAAGCCACACCACCTCCTTGACCGCTTCAGCCAATGCGTTCTACTCTTATTCTGTTATGGAGGTGGTAACACAGTCTTGCATTATGCTGCACCATGAGAAAGTTATACGAATGAGGAAGATCATGAAGCTGGATGTGGAGTTTCACTTGTCCACATTACTACCGTAGTCTACATCTTTGTAGCAGACTAGATGCAATTGGTCCGACCGCCCCTTCCTGTCAAAACTCACGCACACGTGCCGCATCTCTAACAGGTAGCGGAAGATGCGCTTGACCGTCTTCTAGTGTAAAAGCCCTGGATCAGCTACATACTTAATCACTTTGCCCACTGCGTAGGCCACGTCTGGTCGAGTCGCCACCATAGTGTACAGGAGGCTATCCACCGCCGATTGGTGGGGCGCACCTATCATATCCTCCCGCTCTTCTTTTGTTTGTGGCACCATTGCCACACTGAGTCCAAAGGTTGTGGAGACCGGACTGTAAACTATCTTTTAGTCCTCCATGTTGTATCGCTTCAGCACCTCAACCAGATGTTTTTCCTGCAAGAGCTCAAGCTTGCGTGCCCTCTGGCTCCGTGTGATGCTCACTGTGAGGTAGCACTCCAGCTTCCCCATGCCCGACATCTTGAATCTATTGCTCAACTGCTCTCTTAGCCACTGTAGGCTTGGTAGATCCGTCGAGCACAAAATCAAGTCATCCACAAAGACTGCAACAATGTAATGGAGCTGTTTGTCGTGCCATACATAAACAATCTGATCCAAATCACAACGCTTGAATGTGAGTTATGATATGAAGCTATCCATCTGCTTGAACCAACATCCGGGCCATTATTTTTAGCCCATACAAGGACCTGCGCAGCTTGCACACTTTAACATGCAGTGCCTCCATCCCTTCTAACACATCCACGTATATCTCTTTGTGTATGATGCCATTGAGGAAGGCTGTCTTTACGTCCATTTGGTGAAGCTCCATATCCTCCGCGGTCTCCACTGCAAGAATCGCTAAGATGCTTGTTAACTTGGCGATAGTAACAAACTTCTCATTTTAGTGTTTGCCCTAACACTGTGCATATCCCTTTGCCACGAGTCGCGCCTCGCATTTTTCAACCACACCTTCCTTTGTGAAATTGGTCTTGAAGACTCATTTTGAGCCGATGACCTTGGCCTCTTTTAGCCTATCAACAAGCTCCCACGTATTGTGTTCCGTGATGGAAGCTAACTCCAATTTTATGGCTACCTCCCACTAATCCCTTTCCGGTCCAACAAGTGCCTCTTACACGGTACTCGGCTCTGTTCATGCAGCCCGAGGCACCACATCATGTTGATCTATCAATTGGTGCTTGTGTTGAAGCGCTTCCTTGCTTTCAGCTACGTCCTGCAATGATGCCACAGTTTTGGTGGCGCATCATCACTCTTCGACTTTGTACGCTCTAGTGAATCATCAACCAGACAGATCGTCAAGGATCCCTCTTTTTATGATAACACATAGTCAAGATGGGTGACGTGTCTATTGGATTTTCCACCGACGCCCGATGTGAACTCTAGTAGGAGTGCGTACCTTGGCACCATTGGTGCCTTATCCGTTGGATTCATCCAGTGGACCTCCTCATCAGCTTGATTATTACTAGACTTCTCTTTTTCATTTGCTAGGGCTTGTGCATCGTTGTGCTTTGATGCAGCATCCTCAACTTTGGCATGCGCGTGCTCCTCGTATTCAAAAAGCTGGAACTGCACCCCTGTCTTTGGAGTGTTTAGCATGCCCAAGTCATAGTTGATGTCGCTATGCTACTCTGTGAACTTGACCTCTCGGCTATAGATTACCTCCTCCTTGCGCATGTCGGAAAGAGAGTACACCTTATGCGTGCTCTTATAGCCCAGGAATAGGTATGACTTTGCCGGCGGCTCTAGCTTGCCATTGCGCAGATGTGGACCCTGCACCATTGCGTGTGCCTCGCATTCAAAACCTTTAAGCTGTGCCACACTTGGCTTGCGGTCGCTCTAAACCTCCTACAACGTCTTCGAGCCGCTCTATCCCTTACAAACCAATTTAGGATGAGGTTAAGGGTGTATTTTTTTGTACGCAAAGCTTTCGCCCAACATTTTTGCTACAGATTTGTATCCACAAACATGGTTTGTACCGTGTTCAGCAGCGTTTGGTTTGCCTGCTATGCCATGCCATCTAACTATGGAAATTACGGCATTGAATTTTCCAGTTCTATGTCCTACTGATTCATCCAACACCTGTAGCTCATGGAATCTCTACCATTGTCACTATGTAGCGCTCTGAACTTCCAATCAGTGTGCTTATCCAACATGGCAACATACTCATTCAGCCGATCCAGGAACTTGCCTTTCCTCTTCATGAAGTACACAAAGAGTTTTTTGCCAAAGTCATCAATGAAAGCGAGGAAGTAACACATGCCGTTCTTCGATGCCATCTTGAATGGCTCACACACACAGTAATGCACAACCTCCAGCAGATCCTAGGTGTGATTCCTGTTCTCGTTCAATGGTTGCACCACTCCTTTCCCAAAATGCAAGGCTAACACTTTTTGTGCTTTACCACATCTGTTTCTTCTTCCGTACCGTCAATGACGAGGCCAGGTACCAACTCATGCTTCACAATCTCCTTTATGAATGCGCATGAGGAATGCCCCTATTGCCGGTGCTAGAGCACCAGATCAACTCCCCCTCTTTTGGCCTGGTTGAAGGTGTGCTCTTACAAGTCTAGTAAGTCTGTCACCGCAAGAATCGCCTTCATTTCTAGGATTTAGAGGCCTTCCTTACGCTGTGCCTCTAGCACAAGCTTGGTTCCACCGTCCTTTCACACAATTTCCCCCTTTCTTTTGAAGAGCACCTCATACACCTTTTCTGTTTAGCAGCTGACACTTACAATGTGAGCCAACCCGGGTACATACTTTAAGTCGTTCATGTCACGTTCCACCCACTTTCCACCAACCATCACCTCCACGTCCACATCTCTTTTGTCAGCCACCAGCTTGAACTTGTCGTTCGCGACCACCATGGACTTGCTGGACTTGGTGTAATTGATAAATCCAACCTTCTTGACCCGGGTGTGCTTCTCCGCTCCAAAGTGAAGGCATCGTCAAAAGGACTTCTTGAGGTAGTGATTTTGAGTATCGTTGAACATCACCTTATTTCCTTTTGCATCCTTATCGTTCGCCTTTGCCTACTTGGTGCACTCACGGACCCACTTTCCCTCTGTGCCGTAGTTGCGGCACACACCCTTTTTGGCATTCTTCTTTCCCCCGCCATGTCCGCCACCTCCCTTGTCCCCGCTTCTGCCACCACGTGTTTTGGTTACGAGGGTAAAAAAGGAGTACGAGGACTCCCCGAAGCTCCCTCGTTGTGACTTGTTGCGGATGTCCTCTATAACCGTGCCATAGGTGAGCTCGTCGTTTGTCCATCCTCCCAAGACCGTAATCAGAGGGCTCCAAATGTTAGGAATAGCCATGAGGAGGGCCATGACCTAGAGCTATGTGTCCATCTTCTTGCACACATCATTGTACTGTGTGGTGAGTTCCCCAATCTATTCTATGGTAGTAACGGCATCATCTTCCCCCTTGATTATCACCATCAGGAGTTGCTTCATTGCAAAGACTGTGTTCGCTAATGACTTGGATTGATGGATGGCACAAAGGTTTTGCCAAGCCTCGGTTACGAGCTTGTAGCCTTGTACGTAGTCCCACTTCAGCTGAGCCGTACCAAACAACACCAACATGAGCATCTATTTGTTCTTCTTTGTCAAGGCCTCCTTCGGTACTTCTGTTACCATTTTCTTACTGAGGATTTCGTTTCCCTTCATTACCTATAGTAACCCCTTATGCGTGGGGTGAAGCTCAAAGTTCCACATCCAGAGCCCAAAACATGGGCCGCTCGCATACTTCACGATGGACTGCATCTCCTTTTCAGCCATTTGTACAGTCTTCCACTCGGAGACCTCATAGTTGGACCAGGATGTTGTCTACAACAACAATCACATCCACAAAAAAATATGTGAGCGATGTGTCGACCCATCAGGGCTGTCCTCGCATAATTCTTTGTTTGGATTACCACCACATGGTGACAGTTCTAACATATCCTGACAAGTTTTCACTTGAGTTCATGGCTTTATTTTGTGTGCAAGTTTTGAGTTTCAACGTGAGATTTCTGGTTACTTCATCCTATATTTCTAGGAGTGGAAGAGGTTTACAATACAATCAGTTTTGCGAAAAGAAGAAAACAATCTTGCATGCGTTTTTAGACATGAGCATGAATAGAAAAGTTAAAGGAATAGTCACAAACTTCCTAATGTAAGAAACCATGTGCAATTTGGATAATTGTAGCTCTTACCACATCAATGGAAGCACGGCACCCCAATCCAGTCACTCACTCAGCGGTGCATACCATGTCGTCCGCCTAGGCACCCTCACAAATCAGGGACACATCAAAATGCCTTGGTGGAGTCGCAAATGTTCCTTCACATGGTTGCGCTACCCTTTTTGCCTTTGGGGTGCGTTTCAATGAGTTAATCATTCAGTTTAGTGATGAGGATTGATGTGGTTCGAAGCTTGTCTGCAGACCTTGAGTAAAAAATTTGACTCTGTCCCGAAGGAACAAACTGTACTTCAGCGCTTCAAACTTTCAACCAGGATTTTGGTTAAGTTCCTCAAAACAACCTACACTTCTCGTTCCAGTTGGTCTTATCCACCGGAAGCCTCACCAATCTTTTGGGGCTAAATGCCTAAATGGACATTCGTTACTCATTCTAATGGATTTCCCGTTGGCCTTCCAACAATAGCCGACTCCTTGAGGCCCAGTATACATCCCAACTTCTAGAGCCCATATCTCCCTCGTCATTTATCTTACAATGATGAAACAACTTCCATCGGATTCAACAACTTTTCGAGCTTGAGAAAGTACAATCAAATCTAGAATTGGAGCAGTGCCTAGCCAGGTAGAGCAAAATTTGATGTTTTTTTCCCTCAAGCGAGCATTTCGACTTCTTGCGTCATGGCATCCGGCATTCCAAGGGGTAAAAATACAATGGCATCTTGGCTGCGTTCGTATGAAAGACTCTTATGATGTTTTCAACAGATTTCAAATCTATTATGAAGCAATGTCAGGATTGAAATATTCTTCCGATGATCTCAAGTAATGTCGAAATCGTTCACAATGTTTGTCCTAGAACCTCAAAACATGCTAACATTGTAGTCAAACACATTTCACATGCTTTTGAGATGTGCATGAGTCTATTTTGAAACTACAATTGTGGAAAAAAAAGATCATATGATGGAAATACTTGTTTTTTCATCTTAGCGTTTCAATCCAAAACTACTCGTTGTTTGTAATCTGATGAAGGCATCCATGCTGAAATATTCAAGTGATGACAAAGTATAGAATTTGGATTTTGTTTCAATAATGAAATGATTATGAAATCCAAGTAGGGAGGTTTCACACGAGTGAGCATGGATGCGAGTGAGAAAGCATGTTATCGGGACTTGATTCCATGTATAGCTTGCTAGATGGGAGAAGGATCCTCTTCCAAGGCCGCCACCTAGAGATTGAATCGGGGCCTTCGTCCGGTAACCTCTTATGCCAATATCCATGCACCAAAAAAACATGCGACATACGCGTTTAAACCCACCAAATCAGACTCGTTGGTTTGGAAAAGAAGCAAGAAACACTTTATGGTGTTTGCTACGTATCAAGGTTACGCAATGGTTCTTCATGTACGCTAGAAGAGAGCATTGAAGGAGGAAGAGATTCACGATTTGAGACAGCAGTGTTGAGTTTGCATTTGTGGGCTTTGTCAAAATATGACAAGGTGCATGCCTCTCAACTATGTGCGATAAGTGTGGGGGGGAGGGGAATCCACCTAACCATCATTCTCTCATTTTTGCTTGCACTTTTTTTTTCACAAAAAGAGGAGTTATTACTTCCACACTCCATTTTTGCACTCAACGGCTGCAGCCAGACACTGTCGTAAGGGGCCACCAATGCCTATTGGAAAGCTGTGGTAGCCCCATAATTCCGGGACTACACGTCAAAGATCGTTGCACTCCACTACTCCAATTGCACGGTAAAGCCGCACACGGTCTTAAATGCGTTTGAAGGCATTATTAGAAAGAAGATGGGCACTCCATAGTATGTAGAAGGCATAGGAATCTAGCAAAACAGAAGTTACAGGACTCCATATCTAAAGAAGACTTAGTGCTTGACTCACTCATGACTATTCGTGGAAACATGGACGATCTTCATATGTTGTGACGACTTTCTCTTATTAATTTTTTGTAAGTTGACAAGGTTGGAGTCAAAAGGAAACGTGTAGCGAATGATTATGGACATAAAATATAGTATTATAACCCTATGGTGGTTACATTCAGACATTCTAAGCTAATGAAGACCTTGTCGAATGCGTGCCTACCAATGCAAGTTAGCCAAGAATGTGATGCCCATTATTTTGATCTATGTTCAACTGTATTATATTTTAGTTTCTTTGCAAACCTTTCATTATGTGAAGCCTTGCTTCATTCATTGTTTCCTTGAACTTTGGGAGGTTTTGTCGTCCGCAATTGAAGGAGGGATCAACATGGCGCGTCTTTCTGGACGTTACTCCATATGTTGGAGTATATGTTCCCACAACTTCATTGTTATGCACAACACCATGGCTCTTTGGCTCGAGTACGACGTTGTTTCCTAGGACGTCGAAAGTCATCTCTTTCTTCATGAATCGATGGAGAGTTAATTGGCGTTTCAATTTTGTATTTGAGATTTTCTTATACATCTCTATTGTTTTTGCACTCACAAGGTAGAAGCTTGTTCTTTAGGGAAGGAGTGCCTCGATGTCTCTATTCTAACATCCATCGCTACGAGTTTGCGGTGAACATTCTTATCTTTGCTTTTGCTAGATTTGGCACATGGGATTACTTTGCAGAGCGGCCGAGCTAGGGGCAAAGATGAATTGAATTGTGTGACCACGTGTTCTGTGTTTTGACAAAAGAGAGGTGTAATCTCCACTATGTGATCAGGGAAGCCCACCACACTTTAGTTTGTGCTCTTTTTCAGAATTTATCACTAGAGTCCAAACTCAACTGGCCGTATCACATGTGATGGATTTCTATGTTGCCCCTCCATAATTTTATGATCCAGTTACGATTGCAATCTTGGCACCTACTGGCAAGAGCTCAACCAAAGTTCGCTTGCTGCCAAGAATCTTGTGATATACTCGTTGATTAGCAATGTCTTCGACAAATTTCACGTCCCGTGTTTCCACACGTACACGGGTAACCTCTGGAAAGGACCTAATAGTGTAACCAAGGCCTAAAATTTCTTTGACTCAGAAAAAAAAGGAAGTTTAACCATTCTGTTGCTTTAACAGGTGTGCCGACAAAAGAAACTATACACATGGTGGTCGATCGGATGAAACATCACTTTCTAGTAAGGTACCGGTCTGGATTCAGTGACGAGTGTCTCCTATCAATTTTTGATATTCATTTCAAGGTTCGACCTAGTACCAATGGGTGGGATCTCACTTAAGACATTTGTTCCAATTTTCTTGGGAACTTTGTCTGACCTTTAGTAGGGGTGTGAAATCAGACACAAAGTCCTTGGATCATATTGATGTGATCGAGTAGGCGAAATGGATTGTCTGCGGTTGTCGATCCATAGCCTCAGCTTGAGCTCTAGAACCAGAATTTATGAAGCCATGTAGTCTAAATGTTTTTTTCTGCTTATTCGGGTGCCTTTTTGGGTCGTTTTCAAATGCGGCCTCGGTTGCGAAATTCGGCTTGACGTCGCTACCTGTGCGTTTGCCCTGTATCGAGTCATCCGGCGTGGGCGCGTCACGACGCGAATCGGAAGTCCGCTTCCATCCCGCGTCTGGAAGATGGTATTCCTGAAGCTTAAGGATCCGTATTCTTCCATTTGACCCTAACTTTCTTGTCGATTATCCTGCATGTATCAGAAAGAATCTGTTTGTTTCTTCGTTGTTTTCCTCAAATATTTTGAACGATTGTATTGCAGTGGATGTTCCTCCTCGATCATTAATCCTATGTTAAAGAATCAGCCGAACGGAGCTTTTTTCTGTAATGAAAAATCAAGTTACATGCCGAAGACTGTTTTGCTTAATCCGCCGTCCAGCACATGGGTCCCCCTTGTTATGACCTCATCGATGCAATGCCGAGATCCAAGTCGTTCGTCGAGCACTGCGACTGCCATGTGCTATAGGGTTTTGGGGTAAGCAGGTGGAAGTTCGACGCAGAAACCGATTGAGTCAAGTCCAAATGGCATGTCGTTGTTGACGACATGGCCTACACGGATGTATTGTGTATCCTTCCGCCGGAACTTCGCAATTGGAACGCCCCTCCATGCAGATGTGGCAATGAGATATTTTCAGATAGGATTTGTTCGAAGTCTTCCTTGCCGGAGCACGTACTTGATCAAGCTTTCGTTGTTATGTCGTTATCTTTATGATCCCGTTACTAGCGTGTGCGAGTCAATCGCGCTCACCGGAGTCATTGACGGTCACCGGCTTGTACGCCGGTCGTTTATGAACGTCACAAGCTCTTCGTTTTCTTATGACAGCCGAGATGCTACATCACGTGCGGTACCTACTTCTTGGTGGTGAGCCACTAAAACCGCGTGTGCCTTGATTGATTGATTGATTATTATGTTTATCGTCGCTACCCCTCCACGGGGAATGGACGGTGGCACAGAGCCACACATGACAGTGAGAGTTAGGGGGGACATACACGCACGACAACCATGAAGAGGGGCATGCATGTGCCCACAGTCAAATGTAAGGAAGCATGCAAAGGTCAAAGCAAGCGATGTCCTAGCGAGGTCCTGAAGGGGGGGAGGGACAGTGCACACGAGGTCAATATGGGTGACATGCCAATGGTGGCCAAAGAGGCCTAGTAACGGCATATCACAAGTGCCGAGCTCAGCTGCGCGGCGGCCAGAGGGCTGCTGCATGCTGCGAGCTCGCTCCATATGATTCCACCATTTGATTGATTAGCGGCTGTCAACCTGGGCCTTGCTGTGGAGACCACTGACAACTGACATGTCCATTGTTCACTGCCACAGATTCCAGCTTCGCTTCAAACATGCAGTCCAGGTGCAACTCGAAATCGAGTATTCGCAATCGGTTTCGCAATCGAACGCCATTCTTGGAGAGAAGATTCGTGATGGACACTTCATTTAAAAAATCACGCGTCAAGAGTGAACAGAATCCGTCAGGCGAAGAGGCATGTCGATTTGTTGCCTCGACGTCGGTTCGGTTTCTCTGAAATTTCGACATATATTGACAGTATCGGCGCATACGCCGCTGTAAAACCTGCTTTTTCCCCACTGATTGTCATGTATTCCCACATCCTTGGTTTGTAGCAATTGCGCTCGAGCTCCTCAGCCACATCGTGCACAAAATCCATTCCGCTTGACTTTGTTAGTTTGTCCACTTAGCCGGCAGGAAGTTGTCAGTTGACTGCCCTTTTCAAACAATAGACCATCTTATGACGCTAAACGTTGGGGAAACATCTCCGATCTGAAAAGAGAACAAAGCAATGATGAATCAGATACAAGCGCCGTCGTTCACCGCCACGGTACCTGGCGGTCGTGTTCGTTCATTAGGTGGTGTGGTGGGGCGGCAGGGGTTAAGTAGCAGGTAGCGTTCCAACACTGGGGAACGATGGGGGTAGGCGGGAGGCCGTTGGCGGTGGTAACCCCTGGAAAAAATGGGGCTGGGGAAGGGGGGGGGGGGGGGGGGGGGGGGGGGGGGGATTGCCGCTCCACTGAGCAGCGCCGTCGCGGTCAAAGCTACCCTCCAATACTCAGAAAACTACTCAGGGGAATAGAAATACCAATTCATAAAACCAACAATCGTACAATCTTCCCGTAACATGACTCTTAATAAAGGAAGAGCCAACCCTGTTTTCCATGCTCAATCAGGACTTTATAAAATTCTTCAAAAATGAGGTTCAGATAAATGCAGCCCTCCTAAATTGCACCCTCTGCCATCGAATGGTGGGGGACGGCAAGGAGGATAAAGGATTCAAGAATTGAAGTTTGACGACTTAAGGATGCCTCATCTTTGAGAATGCACATCATACAAAAGGATAACGCATAAATTGTAACTAAAAACTCATTCAAAGCCCATAAAATCTCAATTTTTAAATTCCTATATCTAAAATACACTCTCAAAACACCTTAACATCATAATTACAAGGCCATCAAAACGAGAGGATATTGGCCTCAGAAACCAACAACCTATGTTCCATTTCTAAAGATTTTAAAACATTTTACCTATTTCTAGAAGGCTCCACAAAATTACCGTCAACCATATCGACGTTCTAATGTCGTTCGATCTAGTTCTTCACGATGTCATAAATATGTTACATAAACTTTTCATGTTTTTGAAACCCCTTCACATGAGGATGGAGATGTTTTCATGAAGCACGCAAAACACGGCATCGCACCCATCCCTTGACTCGACCATCAAAGAACTAGTCTATGCCTCATTGTGCTTCTTGCTGTAACAATTTTGCACTTGACATGTTTGACACTCATCATGGAAGTAAACATAGTGCTACATACAATTCTTGAATGTCCTCCAATTCCTTCAATCCTCATTTCTCTTGTGCCTTATCTCTGTGAACCATCCATGCATCGCATAAAGAAGATTTTTTATGTGGGAGGGAATGCACACAGACACGAGAACATGAGTAAATGTATGTGATGCTTCTAGGAAAACATTTTGTCCCATCATGAGATCTTAAACGATCCATCCATGCCCTTTGATAAAGAATTCATCGATGTAGAAGAGTAAGATCTTTTTGAAACATTTACCTATCACTATTAAGGGACAAAAGCCATCTTTTTCTAGTGGAAAGATTCGAAACAATTTCACACGTAAATTAAATAATGATGAATTGCCACAAGAAATAAGAAAACAATTCTTATCAAAACAAAACCCTTCATGAATTTCCATGCACCATCATCAACGAGAAAGGTGATATCAATATATTTTCTTTGTTTGTTGTAGACCGAAAACAAATTACAACGGTCACATTAAATTATCAACAACATATCATGAAAATGTAAAGTGGAAACTGTAGTGGTCTGATCATATAATACGAAAAATCATTTGCACATTACTAAGTTTGCATGAAACTCATAAGGTAGGAAGAACACCAATGTTGAGCTAAAAAACAACTTCAAAATCTCCATTTAAACGGTTAATAGTTTAACAAAGGTGGTTCACACCAATCTTGTGACCACACCAAGAGGAGGACAAAGTCAAAGGAATGAATTTGTTTTTGTCTTCAACAACGAATCATCAAGCATTGAGGAGGAATCAAGCCCAAACCTTGCAAAAATAGAAGCCATCATGAAGCACTCAAATGACCATTAAGAAAGTACAATGTGTTGATCATCGGTGTTCCCAACGTTTTTAGTGAAGGATACATTAAAATACATCAAAAAAAAATTCCAAAGACCAAACCTTCAAGTTTTATCACGTGATATTTGAAGCACCTGTAAAATAGTGTTTTCATTTGGCTTCACTTATTAGACATAACATCAAACCGTCTTCTCTTTATCATACGCAAAATCAAGCACTATGGGGATCTCAACCAGGAATCGTTTTGCATAGAAATTACTCCTTCACCTTGAATCTTTGTTGATCAACGTATGAAGTACTTGATTTAACATATCTATTCTATTGAATGTCATGGAAGTTTGACCCATTTTCTTGTAAAATGGCATGGCTTGAAGCTACACACAAGTGCTTAGAGATGTACAAAAACCTAAGAGACATTTATCATTTGATTAATCGCCAATGTGAGTATAATCGGCCTAATTCGACCAATTTGCAAATGTATGTGGATATGACCACAATGTGTAAAGTGCAGACATACTTGAGCCCTTAAAGTCCATGTGTGCACATATTTACAGGTTACTTACTATAACCTCTACATGTTTATGCTTTTGTGATGATTTGTTTCGACCAAATGCTATCTTTCTTCAAGGGGCTTTGACACATTTGATCCCTTCTCAAATGTGTCCACAAAAGATTAATGATTTCTTTTGGTCTTTATGCTTTTTTGTTTTTTGCAGAGGGCGTTGAACATTTTACAAACCTGATTTGATGCTCTTAAAGTCCCAAACGTCTTGATGAACTTGTCAAACTGAAAAATCAAAACACGTTATTGCACACATTGTATGTCTTTGAGTTATTACGCAAAAATTGAACATATTTTTATGGTTATTGTATACATCTGTTCAGCATGTTAAAAAACTCATGAAAAAATATTCAGTCCTCAAACAATTGCATTGCTTTCAAATTTTTCCAAAATGTAGTTTTACATGTTCCTTATCTTCTTGAATCATGATGTACTTATGGTCTTTGGTGCTAATGTTAAGCAAAAAACGTTAGTTTTCTCTGTGAATGGATGCTTTAGTGAAACATACTACCTTGAATGATTAGAGTGTGTTAATGATTTCTTCAACATATTTGAAAAATAATGCACAATGGAAAAAGGCATAGAAGTATCAACTTTGTTTAATAGTTTTTTTAAAAAATCTGTGAACTGGTCAATCATGTATGAACTTTGAAGAAGAAAGACGTGGCCAGAATCTCTAGGGTCGATTGGAAAAACATTGAGTAAATGCTACTTAGGAAAAAAGACAAAGAAAAACACTTCACATTTAGACCTTTCCATATCAAAGATTTAAACATGGGTTAATGGGAGTGAAAGCACTAATTAATTTGTAGGTTGATGTTTCAAAAGTTGTTCTACGACTTTGATATCTGTGCTTGAGAGCCATTTCATTTGGGAAATGTTTAGCTTTTACGATTTTTTTTCATCTCAAAAACCGCGCCTTTGTGCTCTCTAAGAGGAGGTTGTAGGGTAGGGAAATACTTAATTCAATCACTCTCTTGTTTTCATAACACCATAAGGAGTATCAGATGGATGACCATGGTTTCACTTACATGAATACTGGGAAGACGTAGTTTCATAATCCTAATAATAAGGAAAGGTTACAATGAGTTAGGTTTCATACCATTGTAGTTACATCATCACACGAGATGAGTGAGATGTGATGTTTGACATGAACATTAGTGTTGTTTTAAAACTTGAAGATATCTCACTTCATTTAAGGATTACATTACTTCAGTGTCTTATGATTCTCAATCTTAGTTCTTTAGAGTATGTCATTTCTAGATGTTTGTTATTCGCATAGACATGTAACTTAAGAAACATGTTGAAATGACAGGTTGTTTTCCATATCCCATCATGAATGGAATCCACTGATTGTAAAAAAAAGTGCTATTATGCAAGTTGGTTAATTGATGTTTTGATCTTATCTTTGAACCATGTGGCTTAGGAAACATTTTAATAATATATTCAAGTTTTTGATTTTATGTCAAGTAATTTTTCTATCACGGATGGAAGGCAAATGATAGCTAGCTGACAGTGATGCACTTCGACACTTGTCTTAAAATTGAACGTTTTTTATCCCACAGTTAACTCCTTGTTTTTCTCCATTCTTGAATGCTACTTGTTTTCATGGGTTGTTGTATTTGTTACATGTGTCTAGGATCTTTTTAGAGATTGACGGGCTTTTGTATATGTCATCTCTAAAACACGCTTTGTGTTGGAATGTGAAAGATGGTGTTGGTAATCATTTCCTTTACTAGTGTGCCCTCCAAAAAAGACAAGCTCTAGGTAATGTGTTCATGGATGTTGAAAAAAAAAGAAAATGGACTGTAAAAGCCATTGTTATGTGTGAGATTATGTCATTACTTGACGTGTCCTTCTATGTGAACGAGAAAGGGACGGATTGCAAAGAGAAAATGATAATTTTTATTTGGCATAAGAGTTGAGTCAAACAGGAATAAATGATTGATTTTGGTTTCATCATTATCCATGCCGTGATTTGTGACATAAAATCAGGACCCAATTTTATACAATGGAGAATATGTCTTTCTTATCTTTTTAAGTTATGCAAGTACATATTTCATGATAAATTACTGCCCTTTTGTGATTTGCATGGATTATTTTTGATGTTGTGTTACACAAAACCACTAGTTTAAGGCTGCAGCTAGGAAAAGTCGAATTATTTGGGTCTTGTCTGATTCGTGTGTCTTAGAACAGATCATCTGGATGTTTTCCCACCTGATGTGTTTAAAGCCCTTTAATGATGATGAAAGTTTCGGCGGACTAGATACAAAATATTTTTGGTTCCTTTTTGGGTGATATAGAGTCGTGCTGGACGACTCTATCATGACTTGAAAAGTTTAGTTAGATTGTGGAAGGGTGTAGATGTAGTTTGCTGGCATCGACTGCCCTTTTGCTGCCATGTCCCTGTTCTTCGTGATTGTTTCGTCCTTGTCGAGCCATTGGTGTCCCTTGGACGAATCGTTTAGAGGACAAAAAGGTTGACTCTATGTCGGTTACTTTGCTCATCTGCCAAGTTGGTTGCGCCATCGTGTTTTTGGGATCTCTTTCGTCGAACTTGATTTGAGCCCACTTGTTCTTGATCGTGTTCTGGCGTGAGAGAGATAAATTTTGTTTGTTATAAAAGTTGTAAAATATGTGAAGGAGGGTAGCACAGTGAATGGTTTTCGTAGCCCATCATTGTCATAGAAAAATAACGCGGCTGGTTCGCATGCCAAAAGTTACCAGACGAACGTTGAACAGGATGTTACTTCGTGATCCAAAAAAAGTCGACGACTCATGCAATATCCTCTTGAAAAAAGTAGTCTACAGTTGCCTAAACCGGCCCTACCTTACCATGCGCGCACCCAGCCCGGTAGTACTGGATGCGCGTCGGTCTTCATGAGCACAACGCACCACGCACCTCACCCACATCCACAAGCTCAATTTTCTCGCCACTTCAGATTCCTCACGTTTCACGTACACTCACGTTTCGCACATCTCCGTGCGCTCCTCTCTGCACAACGTCAGCTTCACCGAAGCACTGCACGCCAACACACGTTTGAATGGCTGCCACGCAGCTGCAACGGGGGCGGCAAAAGCTGGATCTCCTGCTGCTGCCTCTGCTCCTCGTGGTTGCCTTCGCGTGCTCGGCTCGATCCACAGCTCGTTACAGCGCAATTCGGCAGCAGCAGCAGGAGGAAGAGGACGAGCGGCTGCAACAACGCGTTTGGCAGCAGCAGCAGCAGCAGCAGCAGCAACAGCAGCAGCAGCAGCAGCAGCAGCAGCAGCAGCAGCAGCAGCAGCAGCAGCAGCAACCGCAGACGCGCCTTCGCCGCCGTCTCCTCCAACGACCATCTATAGCAAGAAGGCCCCGTCGATTGCAGCAGCTGCAGCAGCAGCGGCGGCAGCAGTTTTTGCAGCAGAGAAAACTGATGCCGTTGATCCGTCGTGAACTGTACAATGAATCTGTCCCCAGCGGCAAAGTGGTGAAGCTGCAAGCCTCCCAATGTAGGTGGCAGACGATGACCGTCGTTTAGTCTCGGTAATGGGGTCCTTGGCTGGTAGTGGTGATGGTAATGGTGGTGGTGGTGTCGGTGGTGTTGGTGGTGGTGGTGGTGGTGTCGGTGGT
>SZWC01012486.1:24940-36786 GCA_023375785.1 Penium margaritaceum | reverse complement strand
GACAGGCACGCCAGTAGTGACCGGGCTGACAACAGTAGTTGCAGGTACGGTTGCCAGTGTCTCGTCCACGTCCGCGACCTCTACTGCTCTGGCCACCATGTCCGCCTCCACCACTGTAACCTCCCTGCCCGGTTGTGGCATGAAGAACCCTAGGCGTCTGATGTGTGAAGGCAGTGGCAGTGGAAGTGCCTGCCTCTCGATCCTCACCTCAGAGGATGTCCTCGTAGTTCCTTAAATCTTCGAACACCGTTGATAGGTCAGTGCTCTCAATGTCTGCAACGCGAAGGCCTCGCAGCTGGTCGCGACGAAACTCCTTGTATGGCTCACCAAGGTGGAGCAGCACTGGATCGAGCCACTTCAGAACCGTGCAAGAAGCACCCAGTCCAAGAATGCGGCGCCTGATGTCCATCGCCGCATCCCAGTACTCGGCAATAGGCGCATCGGGCTTTGGGTAAAGACGACGAAGCTTGTCACGCAGCGTGATAACCAGCGCCATTCCCTGCTCCTCCTTACGCGTTACTAGGTGCTGCCATGCCTCGGAAGGACGGGGAGCTGCACTGCGAGGATTAGTTGGATCCTCTCCTCGCCCGCCATACCGAAAGTGACGAATGACATAAGACTGGTCGTCGGGAAGAGCGCGCGTCAAGGCATTGAATGCACGGAGGAGGGTACGATCGTCTACCTCCTCTGGTGGTGAGTTGCGGTATAGTTCCTCGAGTCCATGCTCGGCCACCCACGCGAGGAATACGTCTTTCCATGCAATGAAATCACGTGTTCCTAAAGGTGGGGGCGTCAGGTCCTTGTGAAGTACAATCTTGTTTAGGTCACTCCATGTGACGGCCGCTGCCGAGGTAGCCGTGTTTGCGCTCCCGCCACCCCCGTTACTCCGCCTCGCGGACCCTTCACCACTCTTGGTGACCTTGGTCCTGCCTACTCCTCTTAGCCTAGTACGCAAGGCGTATGCGCCCCCTTGCCCTAGANACTCAAACTCGGACTCGGACTTGGACTCGGACTCAGACTCGGACTCGGACTCGGACTCAGACTGGGACTCGGACTGGGACTCGGAATGGACTTGGACTGGGACTCGGACTAGGACTCGGACTAGGACTCGGACTGGAGCTTGGACTGGGACTCGGACTGGGACTCGGACTGGGACTCGGACTGTGACTCAGACTGGGACTTGGACTGGCACTAGCACTGGCACTGGCACTGGCACTGGCACTGACACTGGCACTGGCACTGGCACTGGCATTGGTACTGGTACAACTAGGACGCAACTAGGGCGCAAGTAGGGCGCAAGTCGGACGCAAGTAGGGCGCAAGTAGGGCGCAAGTAGAGCACAACTAGGACGCAACTAAGGTGTAAGTAGGACGCAAGTATGAGAATTAGGAGAGCTTCATAGTGTAAGTTGAATCACTAAAAACGATGAAGTGTAGAGTGAGAATAGAACTAAACTGTCATGGCTGACCTAAAACGACTTCGACACCAAGTGTCGGAAGTCGACAGAAACGAGGGGCAGGGAGCGAAGCACGAATTACGTACTTCGCTCCTCGCTCGGCCGGGCAGCGAGGCCTGCCGGCCGAGCAAGCTTGCTCTCGCTAGTCGAGGGCGAATCTCGCCCCTAGACCAAATTCTCGGTCGAGTGCTTAAGCGGGCTTTCCTAACCTGCGTCATGCAAGATTGTAGGACTAGTCTAGGTCTCTTTGCAAAATCATCAAGTATTTCCCTACAGAGTCAAAGCCTAATCTAGGTTTGGTAACATCTTGTGCCCATGTGAACAAGTGCAGCATGGGCAAGCAACTGAGCTGGAGTCGAGGCACGTGAGTCATGGGCGGCAGCATATGGAGGGTGCTGCGCCTGATGCGTGCAAAACGAGCTCATCATGCGTTGTCTCTAGTCTCATGGTTGGCATGCCCTGCGCACTCACATCCACACAAAAGCAGGATATGTACACGGATTAACAAAGAAGGATGCAAGTAGGATGCAACTAGGGCGCAACTATGATGCAACTAGGGTGCAAGCAAGGTGCAACTAGGGCGCAACTAGGGTGCAACTAGGACGCAAGTAGGGCGCAACTAGGACGCAACTAGGGGCACAAAAAGGATGCAACTAGGGTGCAACTAGAGCGTAGCTACTGCCATGTTGAGGCGCAACTCGGACGTAACTAGGGTGCAAGTCCGGTGCAACTAGGGTGCAAGTAGGACGCAACTAGGACGCAAGTATGGCGCAAGTAGGACACAAGTAGGGCGGAAGTAGGGCGTAACTAGGGTGCAAGTCCGGTGCAACTAGGGTGCAAGTAGGACGCAACTAGGACGCAAGTATGGCGCAAGTAGGACACAAGTAGGGCGGAAGTAGGGCGTAACTAGGGTGCAACTGGGGCGCAACTAGGGCGTAGCTAGTGCCCAATTGAGGCACAACTAGGGCACAACTAGGGCACAAGTAGGGCGCAAATAGGACGTAAGTATGGCTCAACTATGGCGCAAGTAGGACGCAAATAGGGTGCAAATAGGGCGCAACTAGGGCGCAACTAGAGCGCAAGTAGGATGCACGTAGGGCGCAAGTAGAACGCAAGTAGAGCACATGTAGGGCGCAAGTCTATGTTGCTCTCGACTCTCGACCCTGCGTGCTGGGTCGAGGGTCGGCGTGTCGACCTTGACCTGGTGTCGAGGTCGGCCGACGCATCCCTCCTCGCCAATACTTAGCAAAATTTCCTGTCGCGCTTTCTTCTGCAGCGGACTTCAAAACCCATTTTCTTTTGCTCTTCTGGATGCCCTGCGAACTGCAAGCGGTTCGCCGGCAAACATGGCCTGTCATCCCCTCCCTTTTTTCTTTCCTCCTGTCAACCCCTAAATGGTGGACGCTTGATGGTAGAGGATGGACGGAAGAGGATGGACGGTAGATGATGGACGATAGAGGCTGGACTGTTGACTTTGGACAGTAGACGCGCTAGACGCTGAACAATAGATGCGATAGACGCTGGACAGTAGACGCGCTAGACGCTAGACAGCACACGCGCTAGACGCTGGACAGCGGACACAACGACGGTGGACAGTAGACGCGGTGACAGTGGACAAGAAATGGTGGACAAAAGGTGCTAAACACGAGCGGCAATATTTTATCTGTCACATGTGGCGGCAGGGAGCCTGTCGTGACCTATCCTTTTTCTTTTCGGGGTTCGTGACTGGCACCAAAACAAGATAGGCTATAAACCTGGGAAAAGTGCAATCAACTGATTAAAGTTTGTGATACTGTAAGTTACCTGAGGAGTGAATGGAAACGAAATCTGTGGGTGGATTTGAATTAGGAACATGAAACGTGACATGAATGCCAAGTTTCGGGTCAACTAGGGCGCAACTAGGGCGCAAGTATGGCACAGTCAGGACACAACTAGGGCGCAACTAGGGTACAACTAGGGCGTGGCTAGTGCCCAACTGAGGCGCAACTAGGGTGCAAGTAGGGTGTAAGTAGGGTGCAAGTAGGGTGCAACTAATGCGCAACTAGGGTGCAACTTGGGCGGAACTAGGGCGCAACTAGGGTGCAACTAGGGCGTAACTAGGGTGCAAGTAGGGCGCAACTAGGGTGCAACTAGGGCACAAGTAGGGCGCAAGTAAGACGCAACTAGGGCGCAACTAGGGCACAACTAGGGCGTAGCTAGTGTCCAACTAAGGCGCAACTAGGGCGCAAGTAGGGCGCCAGTGGGGCGTAAGTAGGGTGCAATGAGGGCGCAAGAAGGGCGCAACTAGGGCGCAACTAGGGCGCAACTAGGACGCAACTAGGGCGCAAGTAGGGCGCAACTAGGGCGTAAGTAGGGCGCAAGTAAGGCGCAAGCAGGACGCAACTAGGGCACAACTAAGGCGCAACTAGGGCACCACTAGGGCGCAAGTATGCCGCAACTAGGGCACAACTAGGGAGTAACTAGGGCGCAAGTAAGGCGCAAGCAGGACGCAACTAGGGCACAACTAAGGCGCAACTAGGGCACCACTAGGGCGCAAGTATGCCGCAACTAGGGCACAACTAGGGAGTAACTAGGGCGCAACTAGGGCACAACCAGGGCGCAACTAGGGCGCAACTAGGGCGCAACTAGGGCGCAACTTGTGTGTAACTAGGGCACAACTAGTGCGCAACTAGGGCGCAACTAGGTCGCAACTATGGCACAATGAGTGCGCAACGAGGACGCAAGAAGGGCGCAACGAGGGCGCAACTAGGGTGCAACTAGGACGCAACTGGGTGCAACTAGGGCGCAACCAGGACGCAACTAGGGTGCAATTAGTTTACAAGTTGGGCGCAACTAGTGCGCAACTTAGGCGCAAGTTGGGTGCAAGTAGGGTGCAACTAGAGCGCAACTAGGGCGCAACTAGGGTGCAAGTATGGTGCAACCAGGGTGCAACTAGAGCGCAACTAGGGCACAACTAGGGTGCANGCAAGTAGGACGCAACTAGGGCGCAACTAGGGCACAACTAGGGCGTAGCTAGTGCCTAACTAAGGCACAACTATGGTGTAAGTAGGGTGCCAATAGGGCGCAAGTAGGGTGTAATAAGGGCACAAGTAGGGTGGAACTAGGGCACAACTAGGGCGCAACTAGGGCGCAACAAGGGCGCGACTAGGACGCAACTAGGGCGCAACTAGGGCGCAACTAGGGTGCAACTAGAGCGCAAGTAGGACGTAACTAGGGGGCAACTAGGGCGCAACTAGGGCACAACTAGGACGCAACTAGGGCGCAACTAGGGTGCAATTAGGGTGCAACTAGGGCACAACTAGGGTACAACTAGGGTGCAACAAGGGTGCAACTAGGACACAAGTAGGGCACAAGAAGGGCGCAATTATGGCGCAAGTGGGGCGCAACTAGGGCGCAACTAGGGCGCAACTAGGGCGCAACTAGAGCGCAACTAGGGCGCAACTAGGACGCAACTAGGGCGCAATGAGGGTGTAACGAGGACGCAACAAGGGCGCAACAAGGGCATAACTAGGGCGTAACTAGGGCGCAACTAGGGTGCAACTAGTGCGCAGCTAGGGCGCAACTAGGGCGCAACTAGAGCGCAACTAGGGCGCAACTAGGACGCAACTAGGGCGCAATGAGGGTGTAACGAGGACGCAACAAGGGCGCAACAAGGGCATAACTAGGGCGTAACTAGGGCGCAACTAGGGTGCAACTAGTGCGCAGCTAGGGCGCAACTAGGGCGCAACTAGAGCGCAACTAGGGCGCAACTAGGACGCAACTAGGGCGCAATGAGGGTGTAACGAGGACGCAACAAGGGCGCAACAAGGGCATAACTAGGGCGTAACTAGGGCGCAACTAGGGTGCAACTAGTGCGCAGCTAGGGCGCAACTAGGGCGCAACTAGAGCGCAACTAGGGCGCAACTAGGACGCAACTAGGGCGCAATGAGGGTGTAACGAGGACGCAACAAGGGCGCAACAAGGGCATAACTAGGGCGTAACTAGGGCGCAACTAGGGTGCAACTAGTGCGCAGCTAGGGCGCAACTAGGGCGCAACTAGAGCGCAACTAGGGCGCAACTAGGACGCAACTAGGGCGCAATGAGGGTGTAACGAGGACGCAACAAGGGCGCAACAAGGGCATAACTAGGGCGTAACTAGGGCGCAACTAGGGTGCAACTAGTGCGCAGCTAGGGCGCAACTAGGGCGCAACTAGAGCGCAACTAGGGCGCAACTAGGACGCAACTAGGGCGCAATGAGGGTGTAACGAGGACGCAACAAGGGCGCAACAAGGGCATAACTAGGGCGTAACTAGGGCGCAACTAGGGTGCAACTAGTGCGCAGCTAGGGCGCAACTAGGGCGCAACTAGAGCGCAACTAGGGCGCAACTAGGACGCAACTAGGGCGCAATGAGGGTGTAACGAGGACGCAACAAGGGCGCAACAAGGGCATAACTAGGGCGTAACTAGGGCGCAACTAGGGTGCAACTAGTGCGCAGCTAGGGCGCAACTAGGGCGCAACTAGAGCGCAACTAGGGCGCAACTAGGACGCAACTAGGGCGCAATGAGGGTGTAACGAGGACGCAACAAGGGCGCAACAAGGGCATAACTAGGGCGTAACTAGGGCGCAACTAGGGTGCAACTAGTGCGCAGCTAGGGCGCAACTAGGGCGCAACTAGAGCGCAACTAGGGCGCAACTAGGACGCAACTAGGGCGCAATGAGGGTGTAACGAGGACGCAACAAGGGCGCAACAAGGGCATAACTAGGGCGTAACTAGGGCGCAACTAGGGTGCAACTAGTGCGCAGCTAGGGCGCAACTAGGGCGCAACTAGAGCGCAACTAGGGCGCAACTAGGACGCAACTAGGGCGCAATGAGGGTGTAACGAGGACGCAACAAGGGCGCAACAAGGGCATAACTAGGGCGTAACTAGGGCGCAACTAGGGTGCAACTAGTGCGCAGCTAGGGCGCAACTAGGGCGCAACTAGAGCGCAACTAGGGCGCAACTAGGACGCAACTAGGGCGCAATGAGGGTGTAACGAGGACGCAACAAGGGCGCAACAAGGGCATAACTAGGGCGTAACTAGGGCGCAACTAGGGTGCAACTAGTGCGCAGCTAGGGCGCAACTAGGGCGCAACTAGAGCGCAACTAGGGCGCAACTAGGACGCAACTAGGGCGCAATGAGGGTGTAACGAGGACGCAACAAGGGCGCAACAAGGGCATAACTAGGGCGTAACTAGGGCGCAACTAGGGTGCAACTAGTGCGCAGCTAGGGCGCAACTAGGGCGCAACTAGGGCGCACCAAGGGCGCAAGGAGGGCGCAATTAGGGCGTAACTAGGGCGCAACTAGGGTGCAACTAGGGCGTAACTATGGTGCAACTAGGGCGCAACTAGGGTGCAACTAGTGTGCAAGTTGGGCGCAACTAGGGCGCAACCAAGGAACAACTAGGACGCTAGTAGGACGCAACTAAGGGCGCAACTAGGGGACAACTAGGGCGTAGCTAGTGCTGAACTGAGGCGCAACTAGGGCGCAAGTAGGCGCCAGTAGGACGCAAGTAGGGCGCAACTAGGGCGCAACTAGGGCGCAACTAGGACACAACTAGGGTGCACCTAGTGCGTAAATAGAGCGCAACTAGGGTGCAATTAGGGCGCACCTAGGACGCAACTAGGATGCCCGGGCGCAACTAGGGCGCAAATAGGAGGCAACTAGGGCGCAACTAGGGCGCAAGAAGGGCGCAACTACGGCGCAACTAGGGCGTAACTAAGACGCAACTAGGGTGCAAGTAGGGTGCAACTAGGGTGCAAGTAGGGCGCAAGTAGGGCGCAACTAGGGCACAACTAAGGCGCAACAAGGGCGCAACTTGGGCCCAACTGGGGCGCAACTAGGGCGTAAGAAGGGCGCAACTAGGACGTAACTAGGGTGCAACTAGGGCACAACTAGGGCGCAACTAGAGCTCAACTAGGGCGCAACTAGGGTGCAACTAGGACGTAACTAGGGTGTAACTAGGGCACAACTAGGGCGCAACTATGGCGCAACTAGGGCGCAACAAAGCCGCAACGAGGGTGCAACTAGGGCGCAACGAGGGCGCAATGAGGGCGCAACTAGGGCGCAACTAGGGCGCAACTAGGGCGCAACTAGGGTGTAATTAGGGCGCAACTATAGTACAACTAGGGCGCAACTAGGGCACAACTAGGGCACAACTAGGACGAAACTAGGTCGCAACTACGGTGCAACTAGGACGCAACTAGGGTGCAACTAGGGCGCAACTAGGGCGCAACTAGGGCACAACCGGGACGCAACCAGGGCGCAACTAGGGCGCAATTAGGGCACAACTAGGGCGCAACTAGGGTGCAACTAGGGTACAACTAGTGTGCAAGTTGGGCGCAACCAAGGCGCAACTAAGGCGCAACTAGCGCATAAGTAGGGCACAAGTAGGATGCAACTACGGCGCACCTAGGGCACAAATAGGCAGTAGCTAGTGCCCAACTAAGGCACAACTAGGGCGCAACTAGGACGTAACTAGGGTGCAACTAGAGCGTAGCTACTGCCATGTTGAGGCGCAATTCGGGCGTAACTAGGGTGCAACTAGAGCGTAGCTACTGCCATGTTGAGGCGCAATTCGGGCGTAACTAGGGTGCAACTAGAGCGTAGCTACTGCCATGTTGAGGCGCAATTCGGGCGTAACTAGGGTGCAACTAGAGCGTAGCTACTGCCATGTTGAGGCGCAATTCGGGCGTAACTAGGGTGCAACTAGAGCGTAGCTACTGCCATGTTGAGGCGCAATTCGGGCGTAACTAGGGTGCAACTAGAGCGTAGCTACTGCCATGTTGAGGCGCAATTCGGGCGTAACTAGGGTGCAACTAGAGCGTAGCTACTGCCATGTTGAGGCGCAATTCGGGCGTAACTAGGGTGCAACTAGAGCGTAGCTACTGCCATGTTGAGGCGCAATTCGGGCGTAACTAGGGTGCAACTAGAGCGTAGCTACTGCCATGTTGAGGCGCAATTCGGGCGTAACTAGGGTGCAACTAGAGCGTAGCTACTGCCATGTTGAGGCGCAATTCGGGCGTAACTAGGGTGCAACTAGAGCGTAGCTACTGCCATGTTGAGGCGCAATTCGGGCGTAACTAGGGTGCAACTAGAGCGTAGCTACTGCCATGTTGAGGCGCAATTCGGGCGTAACTAGGGTGCAACTAGAGCGTAGCTACTGCCATGTTGAGGCGCAATTCGGGCGTAACTAGGGTGCAACTAGAGCGTAGCTACTGCCATGTTGAGGCGCAATTCGGGCGTAACTAGGGTGCAACTAGAGCGTAGCTACTGCCATGTTGAGGCGCAATTCGGGCGTAACTAGGGTGCAACTAGAGCGTAGCTACTGCCATGTTGAGGCGCAATTCGGGCGTAACTAGGGTGCAACTAGAGCGTAGCTACTGCCATGTTGAGGCGCAATTCGGGCGTAACTAGGGTGCAACTAGAGCGTAGCTACTGCCATGTTGAGGCGCAATTCGGGCGTAACTAGGGTGCAACTAGAGCGTAGCTACTGCCATGTTGAGGCGCAATTCGGGCGTAACTAGGGTGCAACTAGTGTGCAAGTTGGGCGCAACCAAGGCGCAACTAAGGCGCAACTAGGACGCAACTAGGATGTAAGTAGGGTACAACTAGGGCGTAGCTAGTGCCCAACTGAGGCGCAACTAGGGCGCAAGTATGGCGCCAATAGGGCGTAAGTATGGTGCAATAAGGGCGCAAGAAGGGTGCAACTAGGGTGCAACTAGGATGCATCTAGGGCACAATTAGGGTGCAACTAGGGCGCGACTAGGGCGCAAGTAGGGCACAGGTAGGGCGCAACTAGGACACAACTAAGGCGCAACTAGGACGCAACTAGGGTGCAACTATGGTGCAACTAGGGCGCAAGTAGGACGCAACTAGGGCGCAACGAGGGCGCAACTAGGGTGCAACTAGTGTGCACGTTGGGCGCAACTACGGCGCATCTAAGGCGCAACTATAGCACAAGTAGGACGCAACTAGGGTGCAACTAGGGCGCAACGAGGGCGCAACTAGGGTGCAACTAGTGTGCACGTTGGGCGCAACTACGGCGCATCTAAGGCGCAACTATAGCACAAGTAGGACGCAACTAGGGTGCAACTAGGGGACAACTAGGCCGTAGCTAGTGCCCAACTGAGGCGCAACTAGGGCGCAAGTAGGCGCCAGAAGGACGCAAGTAGGACGCAACTAGGACGCAACTAGGGCACAACTAGGACGCAACAATGGCACAACTAGGGCGCAACTAGGGCGCAACTAGGGCGCAACTAGGGTGCAACTAGTGCGCAGCTAGGGCGCAACTAGGGCGCGACTAGGACGCGACTTGGGTGCAACTAAGGCGCAACTAGGGCGCAACTAGGGTGCAACTAGGGTGCAACTAGGGTGCAACGAGGGCGCAACTGGGGGCAACTACGGTGCAACTAGGGCGCAACTAGGATGCAACTAGGGCACAACTAGGGCGCAACTAGGGCGCAACTAGGGCGCGACTAGGGCGCGACTTGGGCGCAACTAGGGCGCAACTAGGGCGCAACTAGGACGCAACTAGGGTGCAATTAGGGCGCAACTGGGGGAAAATACGGCGCAACTAGGGCGCAAGAAGGGCGCAACTACGGCGCAACTAGGGCGCAAGAAGGGCGCAACTACGGCGCAACTAGGGCGCAAGAAGGGCGCAACTACGGCGCAACTAGGGCGCAAGAAGGGCGCAACTACGGCGCAACTAGGGCGCAAGAAGGGCGCAACTACGGCGCAACTAGGGCGCAAGAAGGGCGCAACTACGGCGCAACTAGGGCGCAAGAAGGGCGCAACTACGGCGCAACTAGGGCGCAAGAAGGGCGCAACTACGGCGCAACTAGGGCGCAAGAAGGGCGCAACTACGGCGCAACTAGGGCGCAAGAAGGGCGCAACTACGGCGCAACTAGGGCGCAAGAAGGGCGCAACTACGGCGCAACTAGGGCGCAAGAAGGGCGCAACTACGGCGCAACTAGGGCGCAAGAAGGGCGCAACTACGGCGCAACTAGGGCGCAAGAAGGGCGCAACTACGGCGCAACTAGGGCGCAAGAAGGGCGCAACTACGGCGCAACTAGGGCGCAAGAAGGGCGCAACTACGGCGCAACTAGGGCGCAAGAAGGGCGCAACTACGGCGCAACTAGGGCGCAAGAAGGGCGCAACTACGGCGCAACTAGGGCGCAAGAAGGGCGCAACTACGGCGCAACTAGGGCGCAAGAAGGGCGCAACTACGGCGCAACTAGGGCGCAAGAAGGGCGCAACTACGGCGCAACTAGGGCGCAAGAAGGGCGCAACTACGGCGCAACTAGGGCGCAAGAAGGGCGCAACTACGGCGCAACTAGGGCGCAAGAAGGGCGCAACTACGGCGCAACTAGGGCGCAAGAAGGGCGCAACTACGGCGCAACTAGGGCGCAAGAAGGGCGCAACTACGGCGCAACTAGGGCGCAAGAAGGGCGCAACTACGGCGCAACTAGGGCGCAAGAAGGGCGCAACTACGGCGCAACTAGGGCGCAAGAAGGGCGCAACTACGGCGCAACTAGGGCGCAAGAAGGGCGCAACTACGGCGCAACTAGGGCGCAAGAAGGGCGCAACTACGGCGCAACTAGGGCGCAAGAAGGGCGCAACTACGGCGCAACTAGGGCGCAAGAAGGGCGCAACTACGGCGCAACTAGGGCGCAAGAAGGGCGCAACTAGGCCGCAACTAGGGCGCAACTAGGGCGCAACTAGGGTGTAACTAGTGTGCAAGTTGGACGCAACTAGGGTGCAACTAAGGCGCAACTAGGGCGCAAGTAGGACGCAACTAGGGCGCAACTAGGGGACAACTAGGGCGTAGCTAGTGCCCAGCTGAGGCGCAACTAGGGCGCACGTAGGCGCCAGAAGGACGCAAGAAGGGCGCAACTAGGGCGCAACTAGGGCGCAACTAGGACGCAACTAGGGTGCAACTAGTGCGTAACTAGGGTGCAACTAGGGTCCAAGTAGGGCGCAACTAGGGCGCCCGGGCGCAACAAGGGCGCAACTAGGGGGCAACTAGGGCGCAACTAGGGCGCAATGAGGACGCAACTAGGGCATAACTAGGGCGCAACTAGGGCGCAACTAGGACGCAACTAGGGCACAACTAGGGTGCAACTAGTGTGCAACTAGGGTGCAACTAGGGCGCGACTAAGGCGCGACTAGGGCACGACTTGGGTGCAACTGGGGCATAACTATGGTACAACTAGGGCGCAACTAGGGCACAACTATGGCACAATTAGGGCGCAACTGGGGGCAAATACGGCGCAACTAGGGCGCAACTAGGGCGCAACTAGGGCACAACTAGGGCGCAAATAGGGCGCAACTAGGGCGCGACTAGGGAGCGACTTAGGCGCAACTAGGGCG
>SZWC01012486.1:7688-24829 GCA_023375785.1 Penium margaritaceum | reverse complement strand
AGGGCACAACTATGGCGCAATTAGGGCGCAACTGGGGGAAAATACGGCGCAACTAGGGCGCAACTAGGGCGCAACTAGGGCACAACTAGGGCGCAAATAGGGCGCAACTAGGGCGCGACTAGGGAGCGACTTAGGCGCAACTAGGGCGCAACTAGGGCGCAAATAGGGCGCAACTAGGGTGCAATTAGGGCGCAATTGGGGGCAACTAGGGCGCAACTAGGGCGCAACCAGGGCACAACTAGGGCGCAACTAGGGTGCAACTAGGGCGCAACCAGGGCGCAACTAGGGCGCAACCAGGGCGGAACTAGGGCGCAACTGGGGCGCATCTAGGGCGCAACTATGGCGCAACTAGGGCACAACTAAGACGTAACTAGGGCACAAATAGGGCACAANTAGGGCGCAACTTGAGCGCAACGAGGATGCAACAAGGGTGCAATTAGGGCACAACAAGGGCGCAACAAGGACGCAACAAGGGTGCAACTAGGGTGCAACTAGGGCGCAACTAGGGCGCAACTAGGGCCAAATAGGGCGCAACTAGGGCGCAACTAGGGCGCAAATAGGGTGCAACTAGGGCGCAACTAGGGCGCAACTTGGACGCAACTAGGGCACAACTAAGGCGTAACTAAGGCACAACTAAGGCACAACTAAGGCGCAACTAGGGCGCAAGTAGGGTACAAGTAGGACGTAGCTAGGGCGCAACTAGGGTACAACTAGGGCGTAGCTAGTGCCCAACTATGGCGCAACTAGCGCGCAAGTAGGGCGCAAGTATGACGCAACTAGGGCGCAACTAGGGCACAACTAGGGCGCAACTAGGGCGCAACTAGGGTGCAACTAGGGCGCAACCAGGGCGCAACTAGGGCGCAACCAGGGCGCAACTAGGGCGCAACCAGGGCGCAACTAGGGCGCAACCAGGGCGCAACTAGGGCGCAACCAGGGCGCAACTAGGGCGCAACCAGGGCGCAACTAGGGCGCAACCAGGGCGCAACTAGGGCGCAACCAGGGCGCAACTAGGGCGCAACCAGGGCGCAACTAGGGCGCAACCAGGGCGCAACTAGGGCGCAACCAGGGCGCAACTAGGGCGCAACCAGGGCGCAACTAGGGCGCAACCAGGGCGCAACTAGGGCGCAACCAGGGCGCAACTAGGGCGCAACCAGGGCGCAACTAGGGCGCAACCAGGGCGCAACTAGGGCGCAACCAGGGCGCAACTAGGGCGCAACCAGGGCGCAACTAGGGCGCAACCAGGGCGCAACTAGGGCGCAACCAGGGCGCAACTAGGGCGCAACCAGGGCGCAACTAGGGCGCAACCAGGGCGCAACTAGGGCGCAACCAGGGCGCAACTAGGGCGCAACCAGGGCGCAACTAGGGCGCAACCAGGGCGCAACTAGGGCGCAACCAGGGCGCAACTAGGGCGCAACCAGGGCGCAACTAGGGCGCAACCAGGGCGCAACTAGGGCGCAACCAGGGCGCAACTAGGGCGCAACCAGGGCGCAACTAGGGCGCAACCAGGGCGCAACTAGGGCGCAACCAGGGCGCAACTAGGGCGCAACCAGGGCGCAACTAGGGCGCAACCAGGGCGCAACTAGGGCGCAACCAGGGCGCAACTAGGGCGCAACCAGGGCGCAACTAGGGCGCAACCAGGGCGCAACTAGGGCGCAACCAGGGCGCAACTAGGGCGCAACCAGGGCGCAACTAGGGCGCAACCAGGGCGCAACTAGGGCGCAACCAGGGCGCAACTAGGGCGCAACCAGGGCGCAACTAGGGCGCAACCAGGGCGCAACTAGGGCGCAACCAGGGCGCAACTAGGGCGCAACCAGGGCGCAACTAGGGCGCAACCAGGGCGCAACTAGGGCGCAACCAGGGCGCAACTAGGGCGCAACCAGGGCGCAACTAGGGCGCAACCAGGGCGCAACTAGGGCGCAACCAGGGCGCAACTAGGGCGCAACCAGGGCGCAACTAGGGCGCAACCAGGGCGCAACTAGGGCGCAACCAGGGCGCAACTAGGGCGCAACCAGGGCGCAACTAGGGCGCAACCAGGGCGCAACTAGGGCGCAACCAGGGCGCAACTAGGGCGCAACCAGGGCGCAACTAGGGCGCAACCAGGGCGCAACTAGGGCGCAACCAGGGCGCAACTAGGGCGCAACCAGGGCGCAACTAGGGCGCAACCAGGGCGCAACTAGGGCGCAACCAGGGCGCAACTAGGGCGCAACCAGGGCGCAACTAGGGCGCAACCAGGGCGCAACTAGGGCGCAACCAGGGCGCAACTAGGGCGCAACCAGGGCGCAACTAGGGCGCAACCAGGGCGCAACTAGGGCGCAACCAGGGCGCAACTAGGGCGCAACCAGGGCGCAACTAGGGCGCAACCAGGGCGCAACTAGGGCGCAACCAGGGCGCAACTAGGGCGCAACCAGGGCGCAACTAGGGCGCAACCAGGGCGCAACTAGGGCGCAACCAGGGCGCAACTAGGGCGCAACCAGGGCGCAACTAGGGCGCAACCAGGGCGCAACTAGGGCGCAACCAGGGCGCAACTAGGGCGCAACCAGGGCGCAACTAGGGCGCAACCAGGGCGCAACTAGGGCGCAACCAGGGCGCAACTAGGGCGCAACCAGGGCGCAACTAGGGCGCAACCAGGGCGCAACTAGGGCGCAACCAGGGCGCAACTAGGGCGCAACCAGGGCGCAACTAGGGCGCAACCAGGGCGCAACTAGGGCGCAACCAGGGCGCAACTAGGGCGCAACCAGGGCGGAACTAGGGCGCAACTGGGGCGCATCTAGGGCGCAACTATGGCGCAACTAGGGCACAACTAAGACGTAACTAGGGCACAAATAGGGCACAAGTAGGACGCAACTAGGGTAGAACTAGGGTACAACTAGGGCGTAGCTAGTCCCCAACTGAGGCGCAACTAGGGTGCAAGTAGGGTGCAAGTAGGGCGCAAGTATGTTGCAACTTGTGCGCAACCAGGGCACAACTAGGGCGCAACTAGGGCGCAACTAGGGTGTAACTAGGATGCAAGTAGGGCGTAACTAGGGCGCAAGTAGGACGCAAGTAACACGCAACTAGGGCGCAACCAGGGCACAACTAGGGCGCAACTAGGGCGCAACTAGGGTGTAACTAGGATGCAAGTAGGGCGTAACTAGGGCGCAAGTAGGACGCAAGTAACACGCAACTAGGGCGCACTAGGGCACAATTAGGGCGTAGCTAGTGCCCAACTGAGGCGCAACTAGGGTGCAAGTAGTGCACCAGTAGGGTGTAAGTAGGGTGCAATAAGGGCGCAAGAAGGGTGCAACTAGGACGCAAGAAGGGCACAACTAAGACGCAACTAGGGTGCAAGTAGGGTGCAACTAGTGCGCAAGTAGGACGCAAGTAGGGCACAACTAGGGCACAACTAAGGCGCAACAAGGGCGCAACTTGGGCGGGACTAGGCGTAACTAGGGCGCAACTAGGGCGCAACTAGGGCGCAACTAGGGCGCAACTAGGGCGCAACTAGGGCGCAACTAGGGCATAACTAGAGCGCAACTAGGGCGCAACTAGGTCGCAACAAGGGCGCAATTAGGACGCAACTGAAGGCAACTAGGGCGCAACTAGGGCGTAACTAGGGCGCAACTAGGGCACAACTAGGGCGCAACAAGGGCGCAACGAGGGCGCAACTAGGGTGTAACTAGGGCGCAAGTAGGGTGCAACTAGAGCGCAACTAGGGTGCAACTAGGGCGCCAATAGGGTCCAACTAGTGTGCAAGTTGGGCGTAACTAGGGCGCAACTAAGGCGCAACTAGGACGCTAGTAGGACACAACTAAGGGTATAACTAGTGGACAACTAGGGCGTAGCTAGTGCCCACCTGCTGCGCAAGTAGGGCGCAAGTAGGTGCCAGTAGAGCGCAAGTAGGGCGCAACTAGGGCGCAACTAGGGCGCAACTAGGAAACGACTAGGGTGCAACTAGTGCGTAACTAGGGTGCAACTAGGGCGCAAGTAGGGCGCAAGTAGGTGCCAGTAGAGCGCAAGTAGGGCGCAACTAGGGCGCAACTAGGGCGCAACTAGGAAACGACTAGGGTGCAACTAGTGCGTAACTAGGGTGCAACTAGGGTCCAAGTAGGGCACACCTAGGGCACAACTAGGGTGCCCGGGCGCAACTAGGACGCAAATAGGAGGCAACTAGGGCGCAACTAGGGCGCAAGAAGGGCGCAACTAGGGCGCAACTAGGGCGCAACTAAGACGCAACTAGGGTGCAAGTATGGTGCAACTAGGGCACAACTAAGGCGCAATAAGGGCGCAACTAGGCCGCAACTAGGGCATATATAGGGCGCAACTAGGGCGCAACTAGGGCGCAACTAGGTTGCAACTAGGGCGCAACTATGGCGCAACTATAGCTGAACTAGGGCGCAACTAGGGCGCAACTAGGACGCAACTAGGGCGCAACTAGGGCGCAACTAGGGCGCAACTAGGGCGCAACTAGGGCGCAACAAGGGCGCAACAAGGGCGCAACTAGGGCGCAACGAGGACGCAATGAGGGCGTAACTAGGGCACAACTAGGGCTCAACTAGGGCGCAACTAGGGTACAATTAGGGTGCAACTAGGGTGCAAATAGGGCGCAACTAGGGCACAACAAGGGCACAACTAGGATGCAACTAGGTCGCAACTAGGGTGCAACTAGGGCGCAACTAGGGTGGAACTTTTGCGCAACTAGGGCGCAACCGGGGCGCAACCAGGGCACAACTAGGGCGCAACTAGGGCACAACTAGGGCGCAACTAGGACGCAACTAGTGTGCAACTAGTGTGCAAGTTGGGCGCAACTAAGGCGCAACTAAGGCGCAACTAGCGCGTAAGTAGGGCACAAGTAGGACGCAACTAGGGTGCAACTAGTGCACAACTAGGGCGTAGCTAGTGCCCAACTAAGGCACAACTATGGCGCAAGAATGATGCCAGTAGGGCGCAAGTAGGGTGCAATAAGGGCGCAAATAAGGTACAACTAGAGTGCATGTAGGGTGCAACTAGGGCGTAACTAGGGCGTGACTAGGGCGCGACTAGGGCGCAACTAGGGCACAACTAGGTAGAATTTGGGGCGCAACTAGGCCGCAACTAGGGCGCAACTAGGGCGCAACTAGGGCGCAACTAGGGCGCAACTAGGGTGCAACTATAGCGCAACTAGGGCGCAACCAGGGTGCAACTAGGGCGCAAGTAGGACGCAAGTAGGGCGCAACAACGGCACAAGTAGGGCACAACTAGGGCATGATAAGGGCGCAACTAGGGCGCAGCGTGAGCACAACGAGGGTGCAACGAGGACGCAATGAGGGTGTAACGAGGGCGCAACAAGGGCGCAACTAGGGTGCAACTATAGCGCAACTAGGGCGCAACTACGGCGCAAGTAGGGCGCAACTAGGGGACAACTAGGGTGCAACTAGGACGCAACTAGGGCGCAACTTGGGCGCAACTAGGGTGCAACTAAGGCGTAACTAGGGCGCAAGTAGGGCACAAGTAGGACGCAGCTAGGGCGCAACTAGGGTACAACTAGGGCGTAGCTAGTACCCAACTAAGGCGCAACTAGCACGCAAATAGGGTGCAAGTAGGATGCAACTAGGGCGCAACTATGACACAACTAGGGCGTAGCTAGTGCCCAACTAAGGCACAACTAGGGTGCAAGTAGGATGCCAGTAGGGCGCAAGTAGGGTGCAATAAGGGCGCAAGTAGGGTGTATATAGGGCACAACTAGGGCGCAACTAGGGTGCAACTAGGGCGTGACTAGGGCGCAACTAGGGCGCAACTAGGGTGCAACTAGGGCGCAACTAGGGCGTAACTAGGGCGCAACTAGGGCGCAAGTAGGGCCCAACTAGGGCGCAACAATGGCGCAACTAGGGCGTAACTAGGGCGCAACTAGGGCGCAACTAGGGTGCAACTAGGGCGCAACTAGGGCGTAACTAGGGCGCAACTAGGGCGCAAGTAGGGCCCAACTAGGGCGCAACAATGGCGCAACTAGGGCGTAACTAGGGTGCAACTAGGGTGCAACAAGGGTGCAACTAGGGCGCAACTAGAGCGCAACTTGGGCGCAACTAGGGTGCAAGTAGGACGCAAGTAGGGCGCAAGTAGGGCACAAGTAGGGCGCAACTAGGGCGCAACTAGGGTGCAACAAGGGTGCAACTAGGGCGCAACTAGAGCGCAACTTGGGCGCAACTAGGGTGCAAGTAGGACGCAAGTAGGGCGCAAGTAGGGCACAAGTAGGGCGCAACTACGGCGCAAGTGGGGCACAACTAGGGCGCAACTAGGGTGTAACTATGGCGCAACGAGGGCGCAATGAGGGCACAACAAGGGCGCAACAAGGACGCAACTAGGGCGCAACTAGGGCGCAACTAGGGCGCAACTAGGGCGCAACTATGGCGCAACTAGGGTGCAACTAGGGCGCAACAAGGGCGCAACAAGGACGCAACTAGGGCGCAACTAGGGCGCAACTAGGGCGCAACTAGGGCGCAACTATGGCGCAACTAGGGTGCAACTAGGGCGCATTTAGGGCGCAACTAAGGCGCAACTAGGGCGTAACAAAGGCGCAACTAGGGCGCAAGTATGACACAAGTAGGACGCAACTAGGGCGCAACTAAAGTTCAACTAGGGCATAGCTAGTGCCCAATTGGGACACAACTAGGGCGCAAGTACGGCGCCAACAGGGCGTAAGTATGGTGCAATAAGGGTGCAACTAGGGCACAACTAGGATGCATCTAGGACGCAAGTAGGGCGCAACTAGGACGCGACGAGGGCACAAATAGGACGCAGGTAGGGTGCAACTATGGCACAACTAAGGCGCAACTAGGGTGCAACTAGGGCGCAACTAGGGCGCAATTAGGGCGCAACTAGGGCGCAACTAGGGCACAAATAGGACGCAGGTAGGGTGCAACTATGGCACAACTAAGGCGCAACTAGGGTGCAACTAGGGCGCAACTAGGGCGCAATTAGGGCGCAACTAGGGCGCAACTAGGGCGTAACTAGGGCGTAACTAGGGCACAACTAGGGCGCAACTATGGTGCAACTAGGACACAAGGCGCAACTAGGGCGGGTGCAACTAGGGCGAAGGGCGCAACTACTAGGGTGCAACTAGAGCGCAACTAGGGCGCAACTAGGGCGCAACTAGGGTGCAACTAGGGCGCAACTAGGGCGCAATTAGGGCGCAACTAGGGCGCAACTAGGGCGTAACTAGGGCGTAACTAGGGCACAACTAGGGCGCAACTATGGTGCAACTAGGACACAACTAGGGCGCAACGAGGGCGCAACGAGGGCGAAACTAGGGCGTAACTAGGGTGCAACTAGAGCGCAACTAGGGCGCAACTAGGGCGCAACTAGGGCGCAACTAGGGCACAACTAGAGCGCAACTATGGCGCAACTAGGTCGCAACTAGGGCGCAATTAGGGCGCAACTAGGGCGTAACTAGGGTGCAACTAGAGCGCAACTAGGGCGCAACTAGGGCGCAACTAGGGCGCAACTAGGGCACAACTAGAGCGCAACTATGGCGCAACTAGGTCGCAACTAGGGCGCAATTAGGACGGAACTGAAGGCAACTAGGGCGCAACTAGGGTGCAACTAGGGCGCAACTAGGCCGCAACTATGGCGCAACAAGGGCGCAACGAGGGCGCAACTAGGGTGTAACTAGGGCGCAACTAGGGTGCAACTAGGGCGCAACTAGGCCGCAACTATGGCGCAACAAGGGCGCAACGAGGGCGCAACTAGGGTGTAACTAGGGCGCAAGTAGGGTGCAACTAGGGCGCAACTAGGGTGCAACTAGGGCGCAACTAGGGTGTAACTAGTGTGCAAGTTGGGCATAACCAGGGGCAACTAAGGCGCAACGAGGACGCTAGTAGGACGCAACTAAGGTTGCAACTAGGGGACCACTAGGGCGTAGCTAGTGCCCACCTGAGGCGCAACTAGGGCGCAAGTTGGTGCCAGTAGGGCGCAAGTAGGTCGCAACTAGGGTGCAACTAGGGCGCAACTAGGACACAACTAGGGTGCAACTAGTGCGTAACTAGGGTGCAACTAGGGTGCAAGTAGGGCGCACCTAGGGCGCAACTAGGGTGCCCGGGCGCAACTAGGGCGCAACTAGGAGGCAACTAGGGCGCAACTAGGGCGGAAGAAGGGCGCAACTAGGACGCAACTAGGGCGCAATTAAGAAGCAACTAGGGTGCAAGTAGGGTGCAACTAGGGCACAACTAAGGCGCAACAAGGGCGCAACTAGGGCGCATCTATGGTGTAACTAGGGCGTAACTATGGCGCAACTAGGGCGCAACTAGGGTGCAACTAGGGCGTAACTAGGGCGCAACTAGAGCTCAACTAAGGCGCAACTAGGGCGCAACTAGGACGCAACCAGGGCGCATCTAGGGCGCAACTAGGGCACAACTAGGGCGCAACTAGGGCGCAAGTAGGGCGCAACGAGGGCGCAACTAGGGCGCAACGAGGACGCAATGAGGGTGCAACTAGGGCGCAACTAGGGCGCAACTTGGGCGCAACTAGGGTGCATTTAGGGCGCAACTAGGGTGCAACTAGGGCGCAACTAGGGTACAACTAGGACACAACTAGGACGCAACTAGGTCGCAACTAGGGCGCAACTAGGGCGCAACTAGTGTGCAACTAGGGCGCAACTAGGACGCAACCGGGGCGCAACCAGGGCGCAACTAGGGCACAACTAGGGCACAACTAGGACGCAACTAGGTCGCAACTAGGGCGCAACTAGGGCGCAACTAGTGTGCAACTAGGGCGCAACTAGGACGCAACCGGGGCGCAACCAGGGCGCAACTAGGGCACAACTAGGGCGCAACTAAGGCGCAACTTGGACGCAACTAGGGTGCAACTAATGTGCAAGTTGGGCGCAACTAAGGCGCAACTAAGGCGCAACTAGCGCGTAAGTAGGGCACGAGTATGACGCAACTAGGGCGCAACTAGGGCACAAATAGGGCGTAGCTAGTGCCCAACTAAGGCATAACTAGGGCGCAAGAAGGGTGCCTTTAGGGCACAAGTAGGGTGCAATAAGGGCGCAAATAGGGTACAACTAGAGCGCAAGTAGGGTGCAACTAGGGCGCAACTAGGGCGTGACTAGGGCGCGACTAGGGCGCGACTAGGGCGCAACTAGGGAGAATTTGGGGCGCAACTAGGCCGCAACTAGGGCGCAACTAGGGCGCAACTAGGGCGCAACTAGGGCGCAACTAGGGCGCAACTAGGGTGCAACTAGGGCGCAACTAGGGCGCGACTAGGGCGCAACTAGGGAGAATTTGGGGCGCAACTAGGCCGCAACTAGGGCGCAACTAGGGCGCAACTAGGGCGCAACTAGGGCGCAACTAGGGCGCAACTAGGGCGCAGCTAGGGTGCAACTAGGGCGCAACTAGGGCGCAACCAGGGTGCAAATAGGGCGCAAGTAGGGCGCAAGTAGGGAGCAACTACGGCACAAGTGGGGCACAACTAGGGCATAATAAGGGCGCAACTAGGGCGCAACTTGAGTGCAACGAGGGCGCAACTAGGGCGCAACTAGGGCGCAGCTAGGGTGCAACTAGGGCGCAACTAGGGCGCAACCAGGGTGCAAATAGGGCGCAAGTAGGGCGCAAGTAGGGAGCAACTACGGCACAAGTGGGGCACAACTAGGGCATAATAAGGGCGCAACTAGGGCGCAACTTGAGTGCAACGAGGGCGCAACGAGGGCGCAACGAGGGTGCAACTAGGGCTCAACAAGGGTGCAACAAGGGCGCAACTAGGGTGCAACTAGGGCGCAACTAGGGCGCAACTAGGACGCAACTAGGGCGCAACTAGGGCGCAACTAGGGTGCAACTAGGGTTCAACTAGGGCGCAACTAGGGCGCAACTTGGGCGCAACTAGGGCGCAACTAAGGCGTAACTAAGGCGCAACTAAGGCGCAACTAAGGCGCAAATAGGGTGCAAGTATGGCACAAGTAGGACACAGCTAGGGCGCAACAAGGGTACAACCAGGGCGTAGCTAGTACCCAACTAAGGCGCAACTAGCGCGCAAGTAGGGCGTATGTAGGACGCAACTAGGGCGCAACTAGGACACAACTAGGGCGTAGCTAGTGCCCAACTAAGGCACAACTAGGGTGCAAGTACGATGCCAGAAGGGCGCAAGTAGGGCGCAATAAGAGCGCAAGTAGGGTGTATCTAGGGCACAACTAGGGCGCAACCAGGGTGCAACTAGGGCGCGACTAGGGCGCAACTAGGGCGCAACTAGGATGCAACTAGGGCGCAAGTAGGGTGCAACTAGGACGCAATTTAGGGCGTAACTAGGGCCCAACTAGGGCGCAACAAGGGCACAACTAGGGCGCAACTAGGGCGCAACTAGGGTGTAACTACGGTGCACCTAGGGCGCAACTAGGGCGCAACTAGGGCGCAACTAGGGTGCAACTAGGATGCAAGTAGGGCGCAAGTAGGGCACAAGTAGGGCGCAACTACGGCGCAAGTGGGGCACAACTAGGGCGCAACTAGGGCTTCCTAGGGAGCAACGAGGGCACAACGAGGGCGCAACAAGGGCGCAACAAGGACGCAACTAGGGTGCAACTAGGGCGCAACTAGGGCGCAACTAGGGCACAAGTAGGGCGCAACTAGGGCGCAACTAGGGCGCAACTAGGGCGCATCTAGGGCACAACTAAGGCGCAACTAGGGCGCAACAAAGGCGCAACTAGGGCGCACGTAGGGTTGAACAAGGGCGTAGCTAGTTTCCAACAGAGGCGCAACTAGGGCGCAAGTAGGGCGCCAATAGGGCGTAAGTAGGGTGCAACAAGGGTGCAACTAGGGCGCAACTATGACGCATCTAGGATGCAAGTAGGGCGCAACTAGGACGCGACGAGGGTGCAAGTAGGGCGCAGGTAGGGCGCAACTAGGGCACAACAAAGGCGCAACTAGGGCGCAACTAGGGCGCAACTAGGGCGCAACTAGGACGCAACTAGGGCGCAACTAGGGCGCAACTAGGGTGCAACTAGGGCGCAACTAGGGCGCAACTAGGGCGCAACGAGGGCGCAACGAGGGCGAAACTAGGGCGTAACTAGGTTACAACTAGAGCGCAAGTAGGGCGCGACTAGGGCGCAACTAGGGTGCAACTAGTGTGCAAGTTGGGCGCAACTATGGCGCAACTATGGCGCAACTATGGCGCAAGTAGGACGCAACTATGGCGCAACTAGGGGACAACTAGGACGTAGCTAGTGCCCAACGGTGGCGCAACTAGGGCGCAAGTAGGCGCCAGAAATTCGCAAGTAGGGCGCAACGAGGGCGCAACTAGGGCGCAACTAGGGCACAACTAGGGCGGAACTAGGGCGTAACTTGGGCGCAACTAGGGTGCAACTAGGGCACAACTAGCGCACAACTAGGGCGCAACTAGGACGCGACTAGGGCGTGACTTGGGGGCAACTAGGGCGCAACTAGGGCGCAACTAGGGCGCAACTAGGGCGCAACTAGGGCGCAACTATGTCGCAACTAGGACGCAACTAGGGCGCAACTAGGGCGCAACTAGGGCGCAACTAAGACGCAACTAGGGCACAAACAGGGTACAAGTAGGACGTAACTAGGGTGCAACTAGGGCACAACTAGCGCGCAACTAGGGCGCAACTAGGGCGCAACTATGTCGCAACTAGGACGCAACTAGGGCGCAACTAGGGCGCAACTAGGGCGCAACTAAGACGCAACTAGGGCACAAACAGGGTACAAGTAGGACGTAACTAGGGTGCAACTAGGGTACAACTAGGGCGTAGCTAGTCCCCAACTGAGGCGCAACTGAGGCGCAACTGGGGCGCAAGTATGGTCCAAGTAGGGCGCAAGTATGTTTCAACTTGTGCGCAATCAGGGCGCAAGTAGGGCGTAACTAGGGTGCAACTAGGGCGCAACTAGGGCGCAACTGGGGTGCAAGTAGGGCGCAACTAGGGCGCAAGTAGGGCGCAAGTATGTTTCAACTTGTGCGCAATCAGGGCGCAAGTAGGGCGTAACTAGGGTGCAACTAGGGCGCAACTAGGGCGCAACTGGGGTGCAAGTAGGGCGCAACTAGGGTGCAACTAGGGCGCAAGTAGGGCGCAAGTAAGACGCAACTAGGGCGCAACTAGGGCACAATTAGGGCGTAGCTAGTGCCCAAATGAGGCGCAACTATAGCGCAAGTAGGGCGCCAATAGGGTGTAAGTAGGGTGCAATAAGGGCGCAAGAAGGGCGCAACTAGGGCGCAACTAGGGTGCAACTAAGACGCGACTAGGGTGCAAGAAGGGCGGGACTAGGGCGCAAGTATGGCGCCAGTAGGGTGTAACTATGGCACAACTAAGGCGCAACAAGGGTGCAACTAGGGTGCAAGAAGGGCGGGACTAGGGCGCAAGTATGGCGCCAGTAGGGTGTAACTATGGCACAACTAAGGCGCAACAAGGGTGCAACTAGGGTGCAACTAGGCGCAACTATGTCGCAATTAGGGCGCAACTAGGACGCAACTAGGGTGCAACTAGGGTGCAACTAGGGTGAAACTAGGGCGCAAATAGGATGCAACTAGAGCGTAACTAGGGTGCATTTAGGACGCAACTAGGGTGCAATTAGGACGCAATTGGGGGCAACTAGGGTGCAACTAGTGCGCAACTAGGGCGCAACTAGGGTAAAACTAGGGCGCAACGAGGGCGCAACGAGGGCGCAACTAGGGTGCAATTAGGACGCAATTGGGGGCAACTAGGGTGCAACTAGTGCGCAACTAGGGCGCAACTAGGGTAAAACTAGGGCGCAACGAGGGCGCAACGAGGGCGCAACTATGGCACAACTAGGATGCAACTAGGGTGCAACTAGGGCGCAACTAGGGTGTAACTAGGGTGTAACTAGTCTGCAAGTTGGGCACAACTAGGGTGCAACTAAGGTGCAACTAGGGCGTAAGTAAGACGCAACCAAGGGTGTAACTAGGGGACAACTAGGGCGTAGCTAGTGTCTAACTAAGGCGCAACTAGGGCGCAAGTAGGCGCCAGTAGGACGCAAGTAGGCCGCAACTAGGGCGCAACTAGGACGCAACTAGGATGCAACTAGGGTGCAACTAGTGCATACCCAGGGTGCAACTAGGATGCAAATAGGGCCCAACTAGGGCGCAACTAGGACGCCCGGGCGCAACTAGGGCGCAACTAGGGGGCAACTAGGGCGCAACTAGGGCGCAACTAGGTTGTATCTAGGGCACAACTAGGGCACAACTAGGGCGCAACTAGGGCGCAAATAGGGTGCAACTAGTGCGCAACTGGGACGCAACTAGGGCGCAACTAGGGCGCGACTAGGGTGCGACTTGGGTGCAACTATGGTGCAACTAGGTTGCAACTAGGACGCAACTAGGGCGCAATTAGGGTGCAACTGGGGGCAGCTACGGTGCAACTAGGGCACAACTAGGGCGCAACTAGGGCGCAACTAAGGCGCAAATAGGGTGCAACTAGGGCGCAGCTAGGGCGCAACTAGGGCACAACTAGGGCACAACTAAGGCGTACCAAGGGCGCAACTAGGGTACAACTAGGACACAACTAGGACGTAACTAGGGCGCAACTAGGGTGCAACTAGGGCGCAACTAGGGCGCAACGAAGGCGCAACTAGAGTGCAACTAGGGCGCAACTAGGGCACAACTAGGACGCAACTAGGGCACAACTAGAGCGCAACTAGGGCGCAACTAGGGCGCAACAAGGACGCAACGAGGGCGCAACTAGGGCGCAACGAGGGCGCAACAAGGACGCACCTAGGGCGCAACTAGGGCGCAACTAGGGCGTAACCAGGGTGCAACTAGGGCGCAGCTAGGGTGCAACTAGGGCGCAACTATGGCACAACTTGGGTACAACTAGGACGCAACTAGGTCGTAACTAGGATGCAACTAGGGCGTAACTAGGGCGCAACTAGGGCGCAACTAAGGGTGCACGCCATGCCAGATTCTCGATTCTTTTGGAAGACTTGGATTCTTGAATCGAGTCCACAACCTGGATTTGGACTCTCGAATCTTTTAGAAATATTCTCGAATCTTCGAATTGCGAATCTTTTGACCATATACTTGCAAGAATCTGAGTAGAAGACACGACACACATAGCATTTGTTGATGTGGAATATGATTTTGTATGATAATGTGACTGTCTACATGCATGTCTTCATAAGTTGGTGGTTGAGATGTACACATGTCTGGTACTTATCTGCCTTTTTCCCCATATAAAACATAAAAGACCAGATTCTCGAATCCGAGACGAGTCTTTTCCCCGGATTTGGATTCTCGAATCTTTGAAAATACTTGGATTCTCGAATCTTTCTCCCGAATCCGGGAATTTGGTGTGCACCCTTAGGCGCAACCGGGGCGCAACCAGGGCGCAACAAGGGCGTAACTAGGGCACAACTAGGGCGCAACTAGGGCGCAACTAGGGTGCAACTGGTGTGCAAGTTGGGCACAACTAAGGTGCAACTAAGGCGCAACTAGCGCGCAAGTAGGGCACAAGTAGGACGCAACTAGGGCGCAACTAGGGCACAACTAGGACGTAGCTAGTGTCCAACCAAAGCACAACTAGGGCGCAAGAAGGGTGCCAGTAGGGCGCAAGTAGGGTGCAGTAAGAAGCAAATAGGGTGCAACTAGAGCGTAAGTAGGGCGCAACTAGGGCGTGACTAGGGCGCGACAAGGGCGCGACTAGGGCGCAACTAGGACGTAACTAGTGCGCAACTAGGGCGCAACTAGGGCGCAACTAGGGCGCAACGAGGGCGCAACTAGGGCGCAACTAGGGCGCAACTAGGACGTAACTAGTGCGCAACTAGGGCGCAACTAGGGCGCAACTAGGGCGCAACGAGGGCGCAACTAGGGCGCAACTAGGGCGCAACTAGGGTGCAACTAGGACGCAACTAGGGCGCAACTAGGGCACAAAAAGGGTGCAACTAGGGTGCAAGTAGGACGCAAGTAGGGTGCAAATAGGGCGCAACTATGGCACAACTGGGGCACAACTAGGGCGTAACAAGGGTGCAACTAGGGTGCAACTTGAGCGCAACGAGGGCGTAACGAGGGCGCACCGAGGACACAACGAGGGTGCAACAAGGGCTCAACAAGGGCGCAACTAGGGCGCAACTAGGGCGCAACTAGGGCACAACTAGGGTGCAACTAGGGCACAACTAGGGTACAAATAGGGCGCAACTAGGGCGCAACGAGGGCGCAACGAGGACACAACGAGGGTGCAACAAGGGCTCAACAAGGGCGCAACTAGGGCGCAACTAGGGCGCAACTAGGGCACAACTAGGGTGCAACTAGGGCACAACTAGGGTACAAATAGGGCGCAACTAGGACGTAACTTGGGCGCAACTAGGGTACAACTAAGGCGCAACTAAAGCGCAACTACGGCGCAACTAAGGCGCAACTAGGGCGCAAGTAGGGCACAAGTAGGACGCAGCTAGGGTGCAACTAGGATACAACTAGGACGTAGCTAGTACCCAACTGAGGCGCAACTAGGGAGAGAGTAGGACGCTAGTAGGGCGCAACTAGGGCGCAACTAGGGCGCAACTAGAGCGCAACTAGGGCGCAACTAGGGCGCAATTAGGACGCAAGTAGGGTGCAACTAGGGCGCAACTAGGGCGCAACTAGGGCGCAACTAGAGCGCAACTAGGGCGCAACTAGGGCGCAATTAGGACGCAAGTAGGGTGCAACTAGGGCGTAACTAGGGCACATATAGGGCGCAACTAGGGCGCAATTAGGGCACAACTAGGGTGCAACTAGGACGCAACTAGGGCACAACTAGGGCGTAACTAGGGCGCAACTAGGGCGTAACTAGGGTGCAACTAGGGCGCAACTAAGGCGCAACTAGGGCGCGACTAGGGCGCGACTAGGACGCAACTAGGGCGCGACTAGGGCGCGACTTGGGCGCAACTAGGGCGCAACTAGGGCGCAACTAAGACGCAACTAGGGTGTAACTAGGGCGCAATTAGGGTGCAACTGGGGGCAACTAGGGCGTAGCTAGTGTACAACTGAGGCGCAACTAGGGCGCAAGTATGGCGCCACGAGGGTGTAAGTTTGGTACAATAAGGGCGCAAGAAGGGCGCAACTACGGTGGAACTAGGGCGCAACTAGGAAGCAAGTAGGGCGCAAGTAGGGCGCAAGTATGGCGCAACTAGGGCATAACTAGGGCGCAACTAGGACGCAACTAGGGTGCAACTAGTGTGGAAGTTGGGCGCACCTAGGACGCAACTAAGGTGCAAATAGGGCGCAAGAAGGGGGCAACTAGAGCGCAACTAGGGTGCAACTAAGGCGCAACTAGGGTGCAGCTAGGGCGCAAGTATGGTGCAACTAGGGTGCAGCTAGAGCGCACGTATGGCACAAATAGGACACAACTAGGGCGCAACTAGGGTGCAACTAGTGCGCAAGTTGGACGCAACTAAGGCGCTACTAAGGCGCAACTAGCATACAAGTAGGGCACAAGCAGGACGCAACTAGCACGCAACTAGGGCACAACTAGGACGTAGCTAGTGCCCAACTAAGGCACAACTAGGGCGCAAGTAGGGTGCCATTAGGGCGCAAGTAGGGTGCAATAAGGACGCAAATAGGGTCCAACTAGGACGCAACTAGGGCGCAACTAAGGCACAACTAGGGCGCAAGTAGGGTGCCATTAGGGCGCAAGTAGGGTGCAATAAGGACGCAAATAGGGTCCAACTAGGACGCAACTAGGGCGCAACTAGGGCGTAACTAGGGCGCGACTAGGGCGCAACTAGGGCGCAACTAGGGCACAACTAGGGCGCAACTACGGCGCAACTTGGGTGCAACTATAGCGTAACTAGGGCGTAACTTGGGCGCAACTAGGGCGCAACTAGGATGCAACTAGGCCGCATCAAGGGTGCAACAGAGGCGCAACTAGGGCGCAACTAGGACGCAACTAAGGCACAACTAGGGCGCAACTATAGCGTAACTAGGGCGTAACTTGGGCGCAACTAGGGCGCAACTAGGATGCAACTAGGCCGCATCAAGGGTGCAACAGAGGCGCAACTAGGGCGCAACTAGGACGCAACTAAGGCACAACTAGGACGCAAGTGGGGCACAAGTAGGACGCAACTAGGGCGCAACTAGGGTACAACTAGGGCGTAGCTAGTGCCCAACTGAGACGCAACTAGGGCGCAAGTAGGGCGCAAGTAGGGCGCACGTAGGTTGCAACTAGTGCGCAACTAGGGCGCAACTAGGGTGCAACTAGGGCG
>SZWC01012485.1:41997-85776 GCA_023375785.1 Penium margaritaceum | reverse complement strand
AGATATAGATATAGATATAGATATCGATATAGATATAGATATAGATATAGATATAGATATAGATATAGATATAGATATAGATATAGATATAGATATAGATATAGATAAAGATATAGATATAGATATAAATATGGATATAGATTTAAATATAGGTATAGATATAGATATAGATATAGATATCGATATACATATAAATATGGATATAGATATAGATATAGATATCAATATACATATAAATATAGATGTAGATGTAGATTTGGATATAGATGTAGATATAGATACAGATATGGATACAAGTATAGATATGGGTATGGATATGGATATGGATATGGATATGGATATGGATATGGATATGGATATGGATTTGTTTAGATACATGTAGGTAAATAAATACACTACCTTACATCATTGTTTTGTTACTTACACCAGCAATGTCTTCCTGTATCACTTCCAACCAAAAAAACCACACAAATCATCTTCATTCTTGCTTCACAACAGATGAATGCATAATAATCCATTCAAAACCTTCATATAAAGTGTCACAAAATCAACATTCCACGTTTAATCTTTCATGAAATATCCAAATATCCAAATTTATTATTGAATTATGTTATCTTTAGTTTTCATTCATTTATGTATACGGAATCCCTCTTTCCTGTCCTTTCAATTGTTACTACTTTATTCTTTATGTATACTATTTAACCCATTGTACCCTTGTGTGCAACTTTCCACTTGTTTTCTTTTTTTTTGTTCCCGTGGTCGTAACCAGTTGGGAAGGGAGTGTCACCAAGACACCAGAATAAGCCCGGGGATTGAACCCGGGCCCCCCAAGTTACAGCTTATATAAATCTGGATGCTTCCACCAGGCACGGAAGCTTTGGGATGATATTAGTTTCGGGGTGCCTTTGCCCATCTCTGTATTACAGAAATGGGAGGTCCAATGGGTTATTCTACTTTGTTTCCGTTTGGAGCGGGTTGTGTTGCGGGCGTGGATAATGCTGGTGCTGAGGTTTAGGGCCGATTGGAGTATGCTTGGGTAGAGGAGGCGGAGTTTTGTGGCTGGGTTGCTTTTTGGAGATGCCCATCTTTCTTGCCATATTTCATGGAAGAGGTGTGCTCGGATGAGTTCCCATAGGGGGTGGGAGTCGTGTTTGATAGGGCCTACTAGGAGGTCTATGGTGTCTAGGGTATGATGAGGGAAGAAAGATCTGTATAGCAGTTGGAGTCTGCTAGTGAGGGGGCGAAGGTGTGGGCATGTAACGAAGCAGTGTTCAATGGTTTCTGTCTCGGGGCAGCGTGGGCATTTTGGGGATGCCGGTGCTGGGAGGAATTTATATCGTGCATTGACTTGGATGCTGCGGTAAAGAATCCGAAGCATGAGGTCCTGTGCTCGTAGGTTGATTGGTAAAGTGTGGAGACTGTGGTGTATTTCTTTCCAGTCGAAGGTGATTGAGGGGTGGTGTTTTGTCCACAGGGTGGGGTATTTTGGGTGAGGATTTAGGTTCCGGAGGAGCTTGTCGTAGATCTCTTGGAAGGATGGGGTCTTTGAGCGCAGCCGGTGGCTAGGACAGCTGTTGGGGGCACCCATGGAGATGAGGATGCCTTTTTTGCAGTAAAGGGGGATGATATGCTCTGGGTGGAGGTGGGTACTACGCATCCATGGGTGGGGTTGTATTTTTCGTGTGGTGAGGTCGATGTGGAGTGGATCTCCGATTGTTGGGTTGGTCGTGTTGATTTTATAACCGGTTGTTGGTGGGGTCCCGCCGAGGGATGCAAGGGTGACGTATTTTGTGTATGAGAGGATGTCGTCCATCGTTTGTGGGTTGAGCATAATCTTTTGCCATGTTAGGGGGAGGTTGTCCACAATGTGGTCAAGGATGGCGAGTTGGGAGCGTGTCAGTGGCGGATTGAGGGAGTTGCGAAGGTCAAACGAGTAAAGATGTTGCACTTGGAGTTCTCTGGTGAGGAGGAATCGTTCGTTTCGTTGTTGACCGAAGGGGGTACCGTCTGGTTTTGTGAGGAAACGGTTGTAGGCCAGAAATTCTTGTGCAATTTCTACTTGGATTAGGCTCGGAGGTGTAACTTCAGGTTTTGTAGCGAGAAAATGTTTGAATGCCATGAGCCATTTTTTGTGGCATAGCGGGAGGTGAAGGAGTGTAATGTCTGGGTGTGAGAGGAAAAAATGGTATTTTTTGGGCAACTGCTGTGTGTGGAGTAATGTGTCTTTCCAAGTGTGTTTGCCTGGTTTGTACAGATCATAGATCCATTTGGCTGCTTGTGTGGCCATGAGGATGCTTGGCCATTTAAGACCAAGGCCTTGTTGACTCTTTGGGGCGATTGCGGTGTTCCTGGAGTAGAGGCGGACCACTCGTGAGTGATCGTGTGGGGTTTTATTGGTGGAGATGAAGTCTAGGAGGGAGGTTTCGAGAACGTGGAGGATGTCGGCGGGTGGTTGAACAGTGTAGGAGTAGTACAGAAACTTTGGGTTTAGGTAGTTGTTGATGGCCATGGTTTTTGTGCGGAGTGGTGCGCGGAAATGGTTCCACAGGGGGAGTGCTGCTTTGATTATTTGTAAGATGGTTGAGGTTTCTGTGGAATTGGATACCGAGGATGCGCACCGGGCCCTCAGTGATTGTGTAGGGGGTGTGTTGTGGGATGGGAGTGTGTGGGCCTATGGGCATGATGAGAGTTTTTCGCGCGTTGGCTCGGAGTCCAGTGAGCTTGGCTATGGTTCTGAGGAGCCGACTGCATTTTTTGAGCTCATCTTGAGAGCGGGTGATTATTGTGGCGTCATCTGCGTAGCCGGCGAAGGTCCTTTGAATGTGAGGGGCGATATGAACACCTCAGAGGCGTTCGCGGATGTAGTCTGTAATGGGTTCCATGGCGCAGATGAAAAGGGCAGGTGCTTGTGGGCATCCTTGTCGGACCCCGGATTCAAGGGTGATGGGGGTGGTAAGGTGTCCGTTGATGAGTAGTTGGGTTTGCGTGTGCGCGTGTAGGATTTTTACCCACCGGATGAACCGTGGAGGGAGGCCGAGGTGGGTCAAGGTCTCGTAGAGGAATGCGCGGTTGAGGGAGTCATAGGCTTTTTCAAAGTCTGCCGCTAGAGTGGGGTAGTAGAGTGGGGTCCGGGTGGTGGTGGCCCAGTGGTGGATGTCTTGGAGCTGAGTTAAGGTGTGCTGTATGTTGCGGCCTGGGACGAAACCCGATTGGTCTTGGTGGATGAGGTACGGAAGGGCGATTTTTAGTCTTTCGGTTAGTAGTTTGGCAATGATTTTATATTCGACATTGAGGAGGGAGATGGGTCTGTAGTTCGTGAGGAGTGTGGCGTCGTCTTTCTTGTGGAGGAGGACCGTGATGGAGGCGCAGAGTGTGGGGTGGTGGTGAGGATTGTTAAAGATGTCATTGTAATGGTCCAGGAGGAGTTCACTGGCGTTTGTACCAGCGATGCATTCTTTGTAGAATTCTCCTGGGAGACCGTCTGGTCCAGGGGCTTTGTGGGATGCTTGGGAGAGAACCGCGTTGGTGATTTCGACGCCGGTCAGTGGTGCGTTAAGCTGCTTGAAGATGTGGAGGGCGAGCCGTTTTCGAAGTCTTGATGGCAGGAATCCGGCGAAGCTGTCGACCGGTTGCGGTTTTTTGTAGATGTGGGAGAAGAAGCGTGTTGCTTCTGTGGCTATATCGTCTTGCGTGTATAATTTGTCTCCGGATGGAGCAGTGATGCATGTGATCAGCGTCTGTTTTTTGCGGGATTGGATTTGGTTGGTTATGACTGAGGAAGGGGTAGTGGATTGTGTGGTCCATCTGAGTTTTGCTGCGTGGGAGAGAAAGGTGGTTCTGTATTGTACGTAGCGATCAAGTTGTTGAGTGGCGGTGGCAATGAGTGGGGGGAGGGTTGGGTCGTTGGTGTGGTGTAGTTGTTGGCGAAGATGTTTGATTTTGTGTAGGATGTGGGCCATTGTCTTCTTCCTGCGGGTGGCTTCTCGTTTAGCGAAGTTTTTTAGTTGTTTGGATAGGTGTTCTTTGTGCAATGTCCATGAGGGGGACTGTGTGTTAGCCATTAATCGTTGCGACCATTTGGTTTTGGGGAGTGACGTGTTTAGTTGCCAGTAGCCTGGTCCGTTGGTGATGGCTGCTGGTGCGATGGTGATTTGGAGCAGGTTTCCCGATGTGTGGTCGGAGAGACTTGGGGAGAGCGGCTTGTGAGAGATGTTACTTTTGTCAAAGGGACCCTTTGGTGTGGTGTAGAATCTCTCAATGCGGGAGTATGAGTTGTGGGCTTTTGAGAAATAAGTGAACTCTTTAGCCTCTTTATGTTTTATGCGGAAGGTGTCTTGGAGGTTGTGGTGGTCTGGTACGGAGGAGAGTGTGTGGTCGAGCGTGTTGGGTTGGGGGAGCCTATCGAGGATGGATGTGACGCTGTTGAAATCTCCTACAAGAATGTGGGGTTTGAACACGGCCAATTCTTTGTGAAGCGTTTCCCAGAATTGTTGACGTTGTGTTTGTTGGGCCGGGGCATAAATTGCTGTGGCTTTGATACTCACCCCTGCTTTTTTACATGTGATGTGTGTTATTCGTCCTCCGCGTTTGAAAGCGCAGTGGACTTCCAGGGCGGGTTTATGTGCCACTAAAATACCTGCTGAGTGTGATGATGGAGCGATGTGGCTTCGTTCCCACAATCTGGGTAATGTCTTATTGGCGGAATTAACTAGAATCAGATGAAATGCCTGTGATGTTGATTTTAATGAAAATCGTGATTCAGGACATCATTTTAAGAAATATGAAGCAGCATCCACGGTCAAATCAATGCTCTCTTCATGCCGACGGCACGAGAAAAACTGTCGGCTTTGGATGAAGCCGATGGGTGTGCAAGTCGACGCACCCTTGCGTCGCGCAGCAAGCATCGACGTTCTCCCGAAGAATCAGGGATTATGTCCATCAATATCAAACAACATGACACGCGAGTCTACAGGAATCCTACTTGATGTTCCGCTGATTCGAACCCCTTCCCTCCTACTCGAAGAATCATGGAAGAATCTGATTTTGAGAGGGAAATGTAAGGAACCCTAGAATCAAAATCAAAATCATGACGTCGGTTCAGGGCCTGGGGCGCCGTTGCGCGACACCATAGCCGACTCTGGAAAACAAGGCGTAGAACCGGCAACATTGATTTTGATTTTGATCGTAGTCCTCGAATCGTGAGGCGGTTCGGCGAACTAATTGGCGAGCCCTCACTACTGGTTGCGATTGCGCCTTTTTGGTTATCCAGAATCAATTGTTGAATCATTCCCCTCCCGTTGATTCTTCATGATTCCAAGGGTCATTTTTTTTGTTTTGCCATAAAGTGTCGCTCGATCTCAGATTTGGCCATAATTGACTGCGCTCCGTAGCCTCCCTTACTGTGCTAGCCATATTTAAGCGCGCGCCGGCTCCTCTCAAATGTGGCCATGAAGACGGCCGACTGAAACAGGATCGCTTGAGTGAGCCATATTGACAAAAGAAGCCCCGTAAATACTCGGTGACCTACTAAAGCCATTCCCAGTAATGAGAGGAACAAATATGTTACATGAAAGGTAAAAAGTAAACCATCAAGCACGCTGAAAGAAGAAAGGGAATAGAACCACAACTTTAGAAGACAATGAAAGGATAGTGATAATTTTGAGGGCCTTGAAAGCATCTTGATTCTAGAATAGGTGATGAAAATCGAAATACACTTACTCGGCCTTCATAGGGTTAGAAAACTAGGAAAATGAATCTTCCTCATAGATAAATTCCTATACTTTTCACTTCAATTATTATATCTTTGCTTATGTATTACTTAATGAATTTCCCTCAGATTAACTTATCTATCTCACGCCATTTTGGCTTGCATCTAGAAAAACATATAAATACGTATCTTCTAAAGAGCCTAACAATGGGGAAAAAATGAAACGTCATTCTAATATCTACATTAAAAATGAAACCAGCTTAATCAAAATGTTTTTAAAATGATGCTTGGCGTGATAAATCAAACTATAACCATATGGAGAGGCACAATTAGTACTTAAAATCATGATCACGTAACATGTTCCATGACTCAATAATCATCCAACAATTTTCTACATTATTTTCACATTTTATTTCATAAATCATAGTTCGTGAAAATTATTTTTCTTATTCTACCATTAACTCTATGAGGAAGATTCATTTTCTTCTAACATTGTGATTCTATCCCTTTCTTTCTTTCAGCTTGCTTGAAGGTTTTTTTTTACCTTTTGTGTAACATATTTGTTCCTTTCTTTACTGCGAATGGCTTTAGTAGATCACCGAGTGTTTACGGGGCTTCTTTCATCAATATGGCTTGCTCGCGCGATCCTGTTTCCGTTAGCCGTCTTCATGGCCACATTTGAAAGGAGGATCCGACACGCGCTTGAATATGGCTAAAACAGTAAGGGAGGCTGCGGAGCGCAATCAATTATGGCTAAATCTGATATCGAGCGATACTTTATGGCCAATATGAATAACGACACCGAGCTGGGGCCAGTTTTCGAAGGATCTTCGAAAACATGGCCAAACGAGAAAAATGACCGATTCCAAGGCTAACTGCGCCTACGTGGCATGTCTCCCAACGTCTGGGTACCGTCTTATTTGTGCAAAATGCTAGAATCAATAGAATTTGCCGTGATGAAGACGTTAACGATAAAAAGTTTGTCGAAACTAAGTTTGAGTTGAATTTAAATCAGATTGATGGTAGGGACCCCATTAAAACATTGAATAAGACAGTTAGACATTTCAACAGATCTCAAAGCATTGCACGTCCTGCGTTGTTGAATCGTGAATCAATGCGCATGGCGATTGATTCTCGCCCATGAAATCAGGATGCATCGCCGCAATGTTTGGACAACAAGCAGTCGCGAAAAATGCGGAAGAGGGACTATGGTCCCGCGATTTCAAACCCGTCCCCCGTCTTCTGAAAACCAATCAAGAATCACAAATTTAGCGGGAAACAACTTAAAGCCCAGAATCAAAATCAATGTCAATGTCCTCGGTTCAACATCGAAGGCAGCTAGTGTTGACTACCGGGCGGACTTCCAAGTTGCTCTTATTTTCGCTCGACTATGTCTGTGTTTGCCCCATTCTGAGAATTTCATCTACGTCATCCCCTTCTGAGAATTAGAACCAGATCACCCCACTTTCTGTTATACGAAATGGACCGGACATGGTGAATAGGTATGAGTTGTGGAGCAGAAAATAGTTTGAGAATTCATGAGAATTGAGAAATTCATGATTGGCACTAAGTGTACTTTGATGACAAGTGTCGAAAGGATCAAACACATATGTACAAGTGTCGAGTTACAAATGAGAGATAGTCAGAGTCGTCGAGTCGATTGTCAAGCGACGCATGCGGAGTTGTTGTGAGTGGTCCGATCAAAAAGCTCCGCCGAGGAATTCGGGGGCTTTGAAGATCGACGGCGAAGATGCGAGATGCATCTTTATGAATCTCGATATCTCTCGATGCATCGATAATTCAACCGAAAGGTCACGATTCTTCTGTTGATGATTCTCGAAAGTGGTTCGAGGCGCCTAAATGTGCAAGAAGGTTCGCCAAAGGGTCGAGGGTAGTTGGCCGAATTGCCTGCGACCATCGGAGTGAAAATCGAGGTCTTGACGCACGGTGGGGTGTTTGTGTAATGAGAGAAATACCTAGTCGAGAAGATTAGGGGCTCGTGTACGTCTGGTATGTAACACTTCCCCCTCTTTCAGCCGCGACGTCTCAGCGCGTGTAGAGATGTGGCTTGGTGACGACAGAAATCCCCATCGATCAGATGATCGACGTTGCGGAGGTTGCCATAGGGTTCCCAGCCGTTGTGCGTGGCATCATAACTGTGCCACATGACAAGTTATTATGTTTTTTTGCCACGTTGATGATGGCCGAGAATGTCCTTGATGACGTACTCTATGTCCTCATCCACTTATACAAGAGGAGGGGGAGGTATATCCCTACAGAGGAAGTTCTCGCCGGGGTCCTGGTAGTGCTTGAGTCTGCTAGTATGGAACACCGCGTGAACTTGCAAAGTTTCGGGGAGTTTGAGTTGTGCCACCACGGGTGTTTGCATGCGCTTGATCTCAAACGGGCCTAACCATTGGGCTTTGAGCTTTGAACAGTCGATTGCACAAAGTTTGATGTTTGCCGAGCCAAGGAGTATTTTATCGCCGGCAACAAATATGTCCGCGTTGTGATGTCGGTCGGCTGCTCGCTTTATTGCCGCTTATGTCTTCTCCAGTGTACGTCGTGTTTCCACCCAAGTGGTGAAGAGGTCACGTCGATGGATGTCAACCACGAGAACGTTGCTCTGGCCATGAAGTCCGGCTGGTGTGTGTTGGCTTTCTGCACATCTCTCATTGTGCTCTGTTGTGTCCTCCTGGCTTGTGTACATCGGCGTGCAGACGACTGACGGCAAGACTCGACGCTGCTTGAGCGTCGTCTGGTGGAGCCAACGCATGCTAAGGCCTACTCGGTGTTTGCTGGAGCCTCCTCCCTCCGGCGACATGCTCAGCTCCATCGGCAGGCCTCCTCGGCGGTCGGGCTGCCGGCAGTCACTGCCATCACATATGCTGTTTGCATGCTCTCAGCGCTGGTTCTGACTTTGCCATTGCGACTGCAGCATCATGCTCTGCCTAGAGTCCATGTGTCTTGCTACGTGGCACTGTTTAACATTGTAGACCACCGTAGGCAGTGCCTGGGTTCAGGCAGCCATAACTCTTTGCTACTGTTTTTGTAGCTGATTCTGACCGCACCACTGCGTTCACAATGTTGGTATTATGGTATGTTTTTGTTTCTAGGCAAAATGGATGAGGCCCGGGTTTTCGGCTGTCGGGCGTCTGGTAAGGCTCACCGAGAAAACCCTGCCTGCCAGAAAATAGGTCTAGGACTATTTTCTTATTGGCTAGGAGTTGCGTAACAAGTTCTAAACTAGCGGGGAGGAGCTAGAACTTGGAGGGATCTCCCATTGTTGCTCATTCTTCATTCCTAAACAGTCAGTTTCAGTTTTCAGCTGCTTTTCTGGCGGTAACACTGGTGCATGCATTTCTGAGTAACAACCCAGAGCTTCTGCACTTAGTCTCTAGAGCAACAGACTAAGGGGGCAGGAGACTTAAGCAACTAGCGTGGAAGCCCGCACGCTACATCAACAACGCTGCTGCCCTAACCTACTACCTAGTTTTCAATTTTAGTCTCAGAGCTAGAGCGTAGTAGTAGTAGCAGAACACTGGCGTACAGGTGCCAGACAACGCCGACGGACCCCCATATGCGCGAGTGCAGTGGAAATGCTACCGGATTTTTTCCGGCAGCATTGACCCGCCTGGTGGCGGCGGCAAATTATTTCCCACAGCTTGTGGGCCAGGGGAAATGCTGCCGATTTCTTTCCGACAGCATTTACCTCCATTCGTGACGCGAGGAGGTGAGCAGCAGGCCGCGTCCAACACCTACGGGCAATGACGCACACGGCAACGTCACTTAGGTGCAGTGATTGGCACCAATGAGCAGCAGCAGTAGCCTGCAGCAGCAGCAACGGCAGGCAAATGCAGCGAGCTGTGGCAGCAGCAGCCAGTAGCAGTTGCGTCCAGCAGCAGTAGCCGGCAGCAGTAGCAGTTGGCAACAGCTCGCAAGAGCAGCAGCAGCCGGCAGCAGCAGCAGCTCGTAGCAGCTGGCATCAGTAGTAGCAGTCCAAAGTAGCAAGCAGCAACGGCTATAGCAGCAAGAAGTTAGAGCAGCTCGTAGTAGCACTAACAACCCGCAACAACAAGGAGCAGCGGTAGCCAGCAGTAGCAATAGTGAGTAATAGCAGTAACGGTAGCGAGCAGCAGCACTTAAGTGAGCAGCAGCAGCAACAATCTGTAATAGAAAGTAGCAGAAGTAGTTGGCTATAGCAGCAGCAATAGCAAGCAGCAGCCAGCAACAACCAACAGTAGCTACTGTTGCTCGCAGCCCACAGCTCACTGCGAGCAGCGGGCTACAAGTAGCGAGCCCACTACTCGCAGCGAGTAGCGGGCTGCTGGCAGCAAGATTGAGCTTGCCGCTCGCAGCTTGCTGCCCACAGCAAGCAGCGAGGCTCACTCGGCCAGACGAGAAGAAGAAAAAAAAGGGCTAGCAAAAGAAAATTTCCCAACCCAGCAGCAGCTGCCATAGCTGCTGCAGCAGTAACAACACCGGCAACAGCACACATCAACAGCAGTAGCAACAGCAACAATAGCAGATGCAGCAGCAATAGCTACAAAAACAGCAGCAACAATAGCATCAGCAGTTCCTACTGCCACAAGAGCCGCAGCAATAGTAGCAGTAGTAGCAATAGTAGCAACAGGAGTAGCAGCAGTAGCGGCAGCTACAACAGCAGCACAGCAGTAGTAGCAGTAGCAATTTCTGTTGCCACAGCAGCTGCAGCAGTAGTAGCAACAACAGTAGTAGCTGCTACAATAGCAGCAGCAGCTGCAACAGTTGCAGCAGCTACAAACGCAGCTGCAGTAGCAACAGCAGCAGCAGAAGTAGCAACAACAACAGCGGCAAGCAACGGCAGGGGCAGTAACAGCAACAACAGCGGCATCAATAAACCACTGCAACCGTGTAGCGGTGGCCCTAACCATGGCCGTTGCTTACGTCAGCATCCTACCTCTAACGTCCTTGCTGATGTCACTACAAACATCATCAACAAAAAATGAAGGTGGAAGGGTGGGGAAGAAACTTCATCGCCGTAGTAGCAGCAAATTACGGCGCAGCAGCTGCTGACGCCAGCCGTCCTAGGCTGACGTCACTACTGACATCAGTTGTTCACAAAAAGCAAAAAAAGAAAAAAACACAAGGGGCACCAAAACTCACCATGGCTAACAGCCTTAGTGGGGAGGGGTCCTCTATTGGGGGGACCCCCAGCCCCCCTTTCTTATAGCAGCTAGAGCAGCTGTAGCAGTAGAAGCAAGAGCAGTAGCAGCAGCAACAGCAGCCGGAGCAGTAGCAACAACAACAACAATGGCAGCAGCAACAACAGCAGTACCAGTAGTAGCAACAGCAACACCAATAGCAATAGTAGCCCTCGGGCGTCGTCGCCGACACCTCTAATCCCCTAACTGTCATTCAGTAACAGCTCGCCGCCTTGACACAGCAGCTTGGAGCGCTGCAGCCATTGGCCTCACAAACTGCCACCAGTGCCCTTTTCCCGTTCATTCCTCCTTGGCACACCAACCCCGCTCTGTCCACTACCACGCATTACCTGGCATAGCAACAGACTCTGCACCAGCAGTAGACAGTGACCACCGTCCTTGGCCCCACTCTGGACGCCGGCCGCAAGCAAAAGGACTTTGAGACACCGCTCCCGCCGCTTCAGGCCGGCGAGCAGTTCCGGATCTAGGAGCTGAGCTTCCGCATCTGGGTGGAGGGTGATGGTCTATGGGCATACTATACCCTCCCGTACGACTCCACATAAGCCAACCAGCTGTATGACGCCGGTCACGCCGTATGCGCCCTCGTCCCTGTCGTTCCTCCAGCTTCCCGCCTGGCCCTAGAGCCCTCTCTTGGCAACTTTACCACTAGCAGCATCCTAGACCCTGCAGCCGCGTCGCACGTCCTCACTCCTCCCCATCGCCTGTCCAGTGACATTGAGACAAGCCGTCTGCTGCGGGAGTTCAACTCCCTGCACATGGGGGAGATCGAGACAGTCACTGTGTACTAGTAGCGGGCTGAGGACATCCTCCGCCACCCAGGCATCTCTGCTCCACCCCCTCTGGCTGCACTCGTCACCATGAAGTGCGGTGCCACCAGCGCGTACGCGGACGTCTTCGTCCACTACTCCCAGGACATCCTCTCCACCATGGCGGCCCAGGGCACCCTCATGCCTTGGGCATACGAGCTCTTCCTCAGGATTGAGGAAGCTCACCTGGAGTTCCGTCTCCAGCGCACAGAGGCCCTTATCTCCCATGCCATCGCTTCCATGGCAGTCGCTTTCCTTCCAGCCGCTTCTTCCTCCACTAGCTCCTTGTTGCTGAGGAAAAAAAAGTGCTGGAGCAAGAAGGGCAAGGGTCAGTAGCAGCAGCAGCAGCAGCAGTTGACTAGGTCCAGCGGTGGCTCGGTCTGCCACAGCTATGGCTAGCCAGGGCATAGGTGGTAAATGTGCCTGCTACCGATAGACGAGGCGTGCGTCATCGCCACCATGTGTCGCCAGCGGGAGCGCCGTCTCGCCTTCGCCGCCGTAGCTGTCGCCATCCCTTACGCCTCGACTCCGTCCAGCGGCTCCACTCCTCCGACCGCGACATCGGTCCCGTAGATGCCAGCTCCTCAGCAGTATCATCCGCAGCCGTCGGCTCCTCCGTTCCTTTCACCGGGGCAGTCCTCCTTCTATCCAAGCTCCAGCACCATCACTCTTCACTCAGTCTACACTCCCGGGCCATCCACGCGCGAGCGTCAGCTGGAGCAATTCATTACGCTTCAGCTCGGCGTGCCTCGCCCTCCCCCCGAGGGAAGTGCGAGTTGCATCACCTCCTGCTCGTCCCATTGCCGTACATGACAAAGCCTGAGCTACTGTCGTGTCCTACCTCTTCGCCTGTCTTGCCATCTCCTGTGATCTCATCTGCCCCTTTTTTTTATGATGTTGCGTGGCTTGATGATTGGTAGTATCGGTTCGCGCCCCCTTCCACCGCGTTCGCGTCCCTCGCTTGCTGCCATGTGATTGTCAGTGATCTGGCGACACCGGTCCAGGACCCCGCCGAGACCTCAATCATCGACTCCAGAGCCACGCATCACATGACGGCCTCTCACGAGGCCTTTACTATGCTTGGTCCCGTTGGTGATGTCTCCGGTGTGCGGACGGGCTTTGGACAAGTGTTACCTGTTCGCGGTGTTGGCGTCGGTCGTTTTCGTGGTCATGCCGGTGATATCTTTTCGACCGATGTCCTCTTCGTCCTAGGTCTTGAGCTCAACCTTCTGTCCGTTACTACCCTTGACGGCATGAGCATGGACGTTGTGCACTCGCGTGGTGTTGGCACTGTGTCGTTGCGTCCGTCCGGTCTTGTCGTTTTGCACGTCACCACCCGTTGCAACCTGTGGCACATACCTCGTCTATCCTCCTCTCCTTCCGTCCCCTCCTCGTCGACCGCCACAGGCCATGTGTTCGTCACCAGCACGCTCTCTCCACAGCACACCCAAATCTTCCACCGTCACCTTTGCTATGTCCACTCTACTACCGTAGACAGCATGCTCCACACCTAGCCGGCCAAGGGCTTCGACCCGGAGACTTTCCCTCTCCCGTGCTCCACAGAGTGTGTCGATTGCGCTTAGGGAAAGATGCGCCGGTCCACATACCCCATGTCTTCCTTCCGTGCATCCGCCCCTCTAGACCTGGTCCATTCTGATCTCATGGGTCCTCTCCCTACCAAGTCAGTCAGAGAGCATGGCTTCTATGTCCTCACCCTCACGGACGACTACTCTTGCTACCGTTGGGTCTTGTGCCTTGGACAGAAGAGCGATGTCACCCGTGCCATTCAGGACTAGATTGTCATCACAGAGCGCGAGTGTGTTTGATCTCTGTACTGCTTTCGCCCCGATCACGGTGGTGAGTACATGGGCAAGACCACAACTTTCCTCGCCTCCCGCGGAATCCACCACGAGACGTCCGCGCCCTATATGCCCGCCCAGAACGGCGTCTCCGAGTGGTGGAACCGTATCATGGCTAACGCCGTCTGCACCATGCAGGTTGAGTCTGGCCTCTCCGATGGCTTCTATTTTGAGGCCATGGCCTACATGACGTGGGTCTGGAACCGGATTCCGCACGGACCCCTTCCCTGCCAGTCCATGCCGTACCAGCACTGGTGCGGTCAACGAGCCGACCTTAGCCCTGCTCGCGTCTGGATCTGCGTGGCTATTGTGTGGCTGCCCGCCCCGCAGCAGGGCGGCAAGCTCGTCCCCCGCGGGCGTCCTTGCACCTTTCTTGGTGTCTCTCGTCAGTCCAAGGTTTGGCGCTTTTGGGATCCCTCTTGACAATGCATCGTGGAGTCTCGCAATGCCCTCTTCTTTGAGGAGCTGTTTTCACGTGATCTCGCTCGCTCCGGCTCGTTGGTATCCCTCCCGTCGCGTGGGGGAGTGGTGAGCCTGTCCTTCGTCCTTCCGCTTCCGGAAGGCACATCACTTCTTCCATTCGAGCCAGTAGCCCCAGTCTCGCCCGCTGGCCCCTTCAAACCAGGAGCCCCAGTTGCACCCGCTTGCCCCTCCGGGCCGGTTGTCCCAGTTACGCCCGTTGGTCCCTCCGAGGCAGTAGCCAGAGTTGCGTCTACTGGTCCCTCTGGGCCAGCTGCCCCAGTCGTGTCCACTGGTCCCTCCAGGCTAGTCACCCCAGTCATATCCACTGGTTCCTCCGGGCCAGCTGTCCCAGTCGCGTCCACTGGTCCCCCCCAGGTCACTCGCCCCAGTCGTGTCTACTTGTCCCTCCGGGCTAGCCGCCCCAGTTGCGCCCGCTGGCCCCTCTAGGCCAGCAGCCCCAGTCGCGTCCGCTGGTTCCTCCTGGCCAGCAACCATGTCCGCCTTTTTCGGCCCATCAGACCCGGTGCCATCTCATGCCTTGCCGCGCTACACACGTGGCCCAGACGGCAGCCTCTCACCCAGACCGTCAGTGAGCACACAGACTGCAGCACCTCGCCCAGTGGGGTCGCGGCCCCCTGTTGCTCCACGTGTCTCTTCCACTCCTACATTTGTGAGTGGGGACCCTGGCACTAAGGCCCTCGCTCTGACCACTTTGGCGATCATTGCAGACCTTCATCTTGGCTCTGCACTGGGCTACGCCATGCTTCATCAGAAGCACCGACATGCTGTCATGGCTGCACTCACACGCATCCCACTTGGAGCTCGAGATGCAGACGCTCTCTAAGTCCACTCCATAGCACACTCGGAGGACCCAGCCACCCTGCGTGAGGCTTGAGCCTCTCCTGAGGTCGCACACTGGGATGCTGCCTGCATTGACAAGCTCTCTACTATCTGGCAACACCACGTTTATGACCTCGTCGACCTCCCTCTAGGTCGGAAAACCATCGGTGCCAAAGGGGTCTTTCGGTGCAAATGGAAGCTTGACGGTTCCTTGGACAAGTACAAGGCCCGCCTCATAGCCAAGGGGTTTGCTCAGGTCCTGGGGTTGATTACGACCAGATCTTTGCCCGAGTTGGCCGGTTTTCCATGAGCATGGCGCTCTTCAGCTTGGTTGCCTAGCATGGATGGGAGCTGCATTAGCTGGACGTGAGCAACACCTTTCTCCATGGTTCACTGGAGGGTGAGGAGCTCTACATGGTACAGCCCCCAGGCTTCAACAACGGCACTACGAGATTCTGGCAGCTGCGGAAGGCCCTCTACGACCTCAAGCAGTCAGCTCGGTGCTGGAACCAAGAGATCAGCAGCACGCTCCTTCGCGATAGCCTTCAACATAGCATCGCTGACCCCGCACTGTTCATCAGCCCGCAAGGCCAGACCCTCGTCGCTCTGCTGGTCTACGTTGATGATCTCCTCATTGCGTCCCCTGACATGGGTACCATCCAGCGTGTCAAGGACCTACTACACACCGTCTGCCACATGAAGGATCTCAGGTCTTCCCATGTCTTCCTATACACGGAGCTCGAGCATGATCGCTCCTATGGCATTCTCCACGTCCACCGGACTGCCTATGTGCAGACCCTGTCCACTCGCTTCAACGAGGACCTGCCCCTCGTGTCCAACGCATCTTCACCCATGTCACCTGATGGCTAGGTGAAGCTGAAGAGTCCTGACCCAGCCGTTGTGGGGGAGCCAGTTGACGTGACCACGTATCTGTGAGTCATTGGGTCACTAATGTTCCTGGCGATGATGACGCGCCCAGACATTGTGTTCGCCGTCAACCTCCTGGCTTTGTTTTCTCAAGAGTCGCGTTACTTCCACTTCAAGGTCGCGATCTGAGTACTGCGCTACGTCGTCTCGACTCCTTGGCAAGGTCTCATGTTCCGCTGCTAGCCGTCTGTTGTCGCGATGGGCTACACCGACAGTGACTGGGCTGGCAGTCCAGACGGTAAGAGTCGCACAGGCCGAATCTTTCTGATCGGCAACACGGTTGTGTCCTGGCGTAGTGGCAAGCAGGGGTGCATTGCGCGCAACACGGCTAAGGCTGGGTACATGGCCCTTGGCTTAGGCGCATGTGAGAGTGTGTGGTTGCGTCGTTTGGTGTCCAAGTTGCGTCAGTTTATCGCATCCATCACGTTGCATTGTGACTATGAGAGTGCCATGGCCATCGCCAACATTGACGACGTGCATCACACGCGCACAAAGCACATCAACATTGAGTATCACTATGTGCGTTCACTGTTGCATGACGGCAGCATCAGCATTGTGTGGGTTGAGATAGCACGGCAGCTGGCTGACTTCTTAACCAAGGCACTGAAGCGCGACTCGTTCAAGAAGGCTGTGAGTTCGTGAGTGGCTCTCTTTGTCCCTGCCTGCGTCTCTGGGTGCCCTGGGGGAGTCTGGTTGTTTACTGTGTCTCTGCCCGTCCATGTGCTCTACGGCTGTGAGTCATGGGGGAGTGTTGGTTTTTTGCGCATCTCTCATTGTGCTCTGTTGTGTCCTCCCGGCTTGTGTACATCGGTGAGACTCGACGCTGCTGGAGCGTCGTCCGGTGGAACCGACGCACACTGAGGCCTACTCGCTGTTTGCTTGAGCCTCCTCCCTCCGGCGACGTGCTCAGCTCCATCGGCAGGCCTCGTGGACGGTCGGGCCGCCAGCAGTCACTACCATCACAGATGCTGTGTGTATGCTCCCAGCGCTGGTTTTGACTGTGCAATTGCGTCTATAGCATCATGCTCTGCCTAGGGTCCATGTCTCTTGCTGCGTGGCACTGTTTGACATCGTGGACCACCGTAGGTACTGCCTGAGTTCGGGCAGCCATAACTCTTTGCTGCTATTTTTCTAGCTGATTCTGACCGCACGACTGCGTTCGCAGCGTCAGTTTTCATGCAAAACGGACGACGCCCGGGTTTTGGGCTGTCGGGCGTCTGGCAGGGCTCACCGAGAGAATCCTGCCTGCCAGAAAATAGGTCTAGGACTATTTTCTGATTGGCCGATTAGCTGAGTAACAAGTTGTACAGTTGTGGAGGGAGCTAGAACTTGGAGGGATTTTCCATTGTTGCTCATTCTTCATTCCTAAACATTCACTTTCAATTTTCACCTGCTTTCTGGCGCTAACACTGGCGCGTGCATTTCGGAGTAACAAACCAAGAGCTTCCAGACTTAGTCTCTAGAGCAGCAGAAGGAGGGGGCAGTAGACTTAAGCAACTAGCGTGGAAGCCCGCACACTGCATCAACAACGCTGCTACCCCAACCTGCTGCCTAGTTTTCCATTTGTGTGGCGGAAAGTTTGCCATACACCACTTCAAATGGAGTTTTACTTGTTTCGGTGGAGATTGCCGAATTGTATACGATTTCGGTTGTTGGGAGTTCTGCCATCCAGTCTGTCCCATGTGGTTTGCATATTGTGCAGAGAAGTTGTTCGAGCGTGTGAATGGTCCGCTCAGTTTTGCGATCAGTTTGAGGGTGGAACATCGTTGAAACCGGGATCTGATTTCCATATCGAGTCATAAGTTTGCACCAAAAAGGCTGGTGAATCAACCGTCTATGTCGCTCATGATGGTTCTGTGACCGGTTATCCAGAGACGAAGTCCATGGAGATGCCAGTCCACGGTTGTGTCGGAATAGTGAATGGCTACAGAACTCCAGGTGGCCGCGTGCGACGGGATTTTTTTCGCTGACACGTGCCGCATGATTTGCAGAAGCTGGCCACGTCGGTTTTCATCTTGTCCCACCAGTAGCTCTTTGCCGGCTTCTTCAGCGGCTTGTCTTCTTCAAAATGTCCACATGGACCGGTGTCGTGGCATTCTTAGAGTAGCATGCGACGGAGTTCATCGTTTGGCAGAACGGCCACTTGGCGAGTGAATTGCCGCCACCAGTAGGGTGCGTCGTACCAGAACTTTACCTTGTCGTATCAGCAATGCTGGTCGTAACCTCGTGTGAACAACTGCTTGAGATATGGATCTTGCTATCGTTGAAGTGTTGCTACCTCAGCCCTCAAATATGGTCTGCGATTGAGTGTGTCTGATGGATTGGTTTTACACGGCTGGTACTCAACATCGTAGTCGCACAAGGATTTGAGAAACTCCATCCATTGGGTTTGATGTCAACTGAGGTTTGACTGTGTCTTCAAATATTTTTGTAGGTGATGTTCGGTCCATATGACGCATCAGCGGCATTCAAGATAGCATCGCTATGTCTTGAATGCGTGTAGAACCGCCATCATCTCCTTCTCGTGTTGGGTGTAGTTGAGTTACGGTCCACGCAATGTTTGCGACATATACAGGACCGTTGCTCTCTGCTGCCGTAATCTTGTAGGAGAACCGTGCAAAAGGCTCCATTGGAGGCGTCTGTAGCCATGACATAGTTGACCGTTGGATCGGCCAATCGTAGGATTGGCGTCGAGGTCAGAGCGTTCCACAAAGCGATGGACATTTCTTGTTCACTGTCTCCCCATCGCCACTCCATTTCTTTTCGAAAGAGATGGAAGAGAGGTGCTAACACTTGGGCGTAATCTTGTACGAAGCGCCGGTAGTAATTCCAAAAGTCGAGGAAAACTTGGCCGTCTCGAACGTTGGTTGGTGTTGGCCAATGAGCAACTGCTGCCAGTTTTTTTTTATCCATGGTGATCCATTCGCCGTTGATGACGTGACCCAAAAACTCGATCGAACAGCGACCGAAGTCACACTTCGAGAGTTTTCCAAGAAATTTCTCTTTGTAAAACTTCAAGAACTTTTCAGAGATGTTCATCACGCTTCTCCGGGGTGTGGTTGTACACCAAAATGTCGTCGAGGTAGACCACAACAAAATCGTCGAGGTATGGACGGAAAATGTTGTTGATTGTAACTATGAACATTGCTGGGACATTCGTGATTCCGAACGGCATGACCATGAACTTGAAATACCCGTGGCGTGTTCGGAATGCTGCCTCTTGATGTCGGCATCTGCCACGCGCATCTGGTGACAATTGCTGCGACGGTTGATTTTGGTGAAAATTTGAGCTCCCCGGAGTTGGTCAAAAGTTTTACCTTTGCTCAGAAGGGGGTAGCGGTTCTTGATATTAGCGTCATTCAACGCCGGATAATCCATGTGCATCCGCATTTTACCAGTTTTCTTTTTCATGAACAGTACTAGTGCAGTGTATGGTGACGTGGATGGATGGATGAACCCTTGACCAAGCATCTCATCGAGTTGCTTTTTTAACTCAGTCAGCTCATGGTCGCTCATCCGATGGGCTCCTTGAAATGTGGGTTGGCTGCCTGGTTTCAGTTCAATGCGATGGTCGATGTAATGTTGAGGTGGTAGGGTTCTTGGGAGTTTGTTGGGGAAGACGTCCGCAAACTCTTGGATGAGAGGTGAGAGCTCCTCAGGAACCATCATGAACTTCGTTGATGCTGATGATGCCGATGAAACTGATGAGGCTCATGAGGCCGATGAGTCAGCTACTGCCACTTCCGCTTCCTCTATTGGCTCGCGATGTATGAGCCACGCATAAGCCCTAGTCGTATGTAGTGCTTGGCCACGATGAGGGGTATCGGCAACATAGGTCATTACTTCTCCATCGCTGCAGTTTCCTCTGCTGCTCCACCTCTACCACTTCCGTTGTCGTCTTCTGTCCCAAACGTGGAGGTTGTCGTTTGGCACCGTTGCTTTCCATGTAGACGTCATCACAGTTCCAATCAATCTGCAGATTGTGGTGGTACAGGAAATCACATATGAGAATGATTTCTCGATCACTTATTGGACATGACCTCGAGACCGTTACATCCAGCAAGTCTCCCGCTTATAGTCATAGTGGTTCTTAGAGTCTCCATTTTCACAACCTTCCGTCGACTATTATTCCTTCAAACACCCCTGGTTCGGTCTGCATACCCAGCTTTTGAACCATATTTTTGCTTACAATGCTGTGAGTGGCGCCTCCATTCAATAGTGCAAGTACCATTCTACGACTCTCGTAAACTTGGGGTTGCACTTTTAGGAGTATCGCTGTTCGGTCATCCTGATATCCCTCTCCAAGCTTTGCAATCTCAGAGACCCTCTGTGGTGTCGTGAGCCATTCAGATGGGCGATCATTTGGCGTAGATTGCTCCTCTCAGACAAGAGTCACACCTTTCAGTCCTGCCCTTTGCCGTTTCCCGACTCATTTTTTCTACGACTCCCCCCCCCCCCCCCCTTTTGGTCTACTGCTTCGTTCGACAGTTTTGAGGGATGTGCCCAACTTTCTTGTGGTTGTAGCAGGTGCACGTATCTCTTTGGTCGATGGCGTCCACTTCCATGGGAGTCGAGGTGTCCCTTGACTGGTTTCTCCCTTTTCCACAATAATTGTGGTTGGGGGGTCGTCAGCCGTAGGATTCCAGGATCTGAGCGTTGTTGTCGGCGCTGTCAATTCTTTCTGTTGTTATGATCATCCGTGGTAAGTCCTTTTGGATGCCAAAGATGGCGATCGCTCGCTGGATGTCTCGTTTGAGGCCGTTGTTGCAGTGAAAACAGATTTCGTCGGGGGCCATGTCTGCTCAACTAATGATCTCACGGAACCTTTGTGTATACTCTTCCACGCTGGATTGTTGACTGAGACGCTGGAGCTTTCACCGAGTGTCCGAATTCTTGTTCATTCGTCCAAAGTATGCAACCATTGCGCTCCAAAATTTACCCCAATCGGTTGGTGGCGTCAGTGCGTCTTGCCATTGTGGGTTGAGCTGATCCAAGGGTAGAACGCCGCGGTCCGTGATATGAGACGGGCGCCGTTGGATGTTGATGAGGCCACGCCGGTCTCCTAATGCCGTTGGATGGCCTTTACATCAGACCACCAACTCAAAGCCGCGCCACGCAGAATCGCGGCTGCGAGGTCAATTTCCTTTTGATCGTCGTTGACCCCAGCAGCGGTGAAGTACACCTCCAAATTCGCCAGCCACATCCAAACCATTGGTCCCTTGGAAATTTCTGGATCAAACGGTTCATGTGGGGCCGGAGGAATCTTGGGTTTGTTTGCTAGTTGAGTACTTCTTTTGACGAGCACCAATTCTCGTGCACTTGCGTTACAAAGAACCCCCATCATGACGTTGAGTTGTTGGAGCAGATGGCTGTTGATTCCCTCAAGCGTGGAGATATGATTTTCCAATTCTTCATTGATCCATGCCTGTAAACCGGTACCACCTATCGTTTGTACTGTAGATGTTGAGGCTGTCAGTGGGGGCGGCTGGTTTACTGTCGTTGGATCAATGACCAGATTCATCGTCGGAGCCGTCGGAGTTGACCCAGCTGGAGTGTAGCCTGCCATGCCAGCGTTCACTGCCGCTCCAAGGTTCGTGTGCATAGGCACGTTCTGCTCCTCCATTGCCGAAGTCTTCACCAAAAACCCACTACCGGTTGTTGGGTGTGCTCGATCGTTTCACGTCGTAGTCGCAAAGTCTGTGAATTCTTGACGTGCGAGATGCACCGACGGCTTGCAAAGTAGTCCTCCAGATGAGTAAAGTAGCCGGATGACTCTATGGCACCGTTGTGTTCTGATACCAAGTGTTATGCCGAATGGAGCATAGATGGTGAACAGGTATGAGTTGCAAAGAAGAACACGGTTTGATGATTTGGGACACTTGAGCAATTTATAGTTAGCAGTAAGTGTACTACAATGACAAGTGTTGAAACGATCAAACACATATATACAAGTGTCAAGTTACAAATGAGACATAGTCGGGGTCGTCGAGTCGATTGTTGAGCGATGCGCGTTGAGTCGCATTGTGAGTGGTCGGATCAAGAAGCTTCACCGAGGAATCAGGGGGCTTCAAAGATCGATGGTGAAGATGCAAGATGCATCTTTGTAAATCTCGATATCTCTCGCTGCATCGAGAAGTCAACCAAAAGGTTGCGATACTTCTGTCGATGATTCTCGAAAGTGGTTGAAGTTGTTGAAATGTGCAAGAAGGGTCGCCAGAGGGTCGATGGTAGTTGGCCGAATTGCCCGCGACCATCGGAGTGAAAATTGAGGTCCTGACGTGCGGTGGGCTATTCTTGTAATGAGAGAAATGCCCAATCTGAAAGATTAAGGACTCGTGTACGTCTGGTACGTAACACAAAGACGTCCAGCACAAATGGAATACTATTGACGTCTTGCCCCCACTTTAAAAAGTGAGGGCACGGTGACGGCAATATTTTGGAACACACATTGATGAAAATCAGGTTCAATGAAACCACGCCGTACATCATTCGGGACACCTGGTTCGCCGTGTCCGCCATCCAGACTTGGCCGAGGTCGTTGTCCAAATGTTTAGAAATTACGGAGTGCATGTCTGATGTTCGTAATAGCAGTGTAAACCACCCCATATTCTGTGCTTGAAAAATTGACAACATAGCGTTTTTTATCTTCCTCGCACCTTCCAAGTATTGAATCACGAGTAGCCACCTCTCTTTGCATTGTTCACTGAGCAATGGGTCAACGTTCTCGATATGATGTGCTTGTGGTCCTTGTCCTATACCAAAAGAGGACCCAAAATCGTGAATGAATCGTGTCCACGTACACAACGACCATGGTGGCATGTCCTTTGACCAATGCGTGAACGCTCGTAGTCTTGCATGGTTACCCAACCACCTCCCCACCCTTCGTCCAACCGTGGTCAAGTGCACTGACGTCAGGTCACTGCATGCACTTGAGCTGGCAGGGGTCTCCGACGTCAGTCATTGTACGTTGCATGTCGCATCGTCGACGCCTGGGCAGCCCGAATGCCCTTGTGCCGCTCTTGCAACGTGCCAATGGCGTTGGCCGGCATTCTCACACCGGGTGATTCTGGGGCATGGGGGCATGGTACATATCTAATGTCCAATTTCATGGCCAACATGCCCTCATTCTGGCTGCATGGCAGCTTCAACGTTGCTCGGTTCACCAAGCATAGATAAAAAAATTGTTTCTGCCACACGAAGTGTTCGCAGGCAGCTGTCGCCTGGACCCTTCTTCCTGGATTCGCTGACGGCCTACCCAACCGTCAACTTTGCTGACCCCATCCATGTCCGGTCATTCGCTGACTGGGAGGAAGACTTGAGGCAGTGTGATGAATGGGAGGCACAGCAAGAAGCTGCGCTGTTGGCATCCATGACCCCCGGATCCCCCGGCCCGGGACCTGTGACATACAAAGGTGAAAAAACAGTGCGGGTCCGTCCGGAACGGTACTACCTGCCCAGTGGTACGTCCTACATCCGTCATGGTAACCTGCCATGGCCCTTCCACCGTCTGGTTTACAGTGCTTGCTATGTGACCGTCCCACTACACTTAGTCGGAAGTCGGACAAAGAACACCGCGCACCAGGCAAGCAGAAACAACTGTTGGAATACACCGTGCACTAGGGAAGCAGAAACAGCCGTTGAAGTGTCCCTCCTCCTCGCTGGGTGCACAGCTTGCCTACATATGTGCAAGAATGGATTGCTTCATGTGGTCTCTCTCCATTGTATTGTATTTGGAAATGAATGAATGATCTCAATTTTAGTCATTGGTAACTTTCTTCCAAGTGCTTCATATCTACCTCCCTTGTCTTACACATGCTGACCATTAGCCTTGCAGAACGAATTTAGAAAGAGACGATGTTGTATGCATTCATGTAACAATGATGTAAGGTAGGACAGACACCCCATACTCATCAAGAAAGAATTGTATTTGAAAGATGACTCTTGTGATCCATAAAACAGATTGAGGAGTTCTTGCTGTCGGTGAAACCAGAAGAAGTTCATTAAGTTGTGTGCGTTGCCTAAACCCTTAGGATGTATGTAGGCAAAATTTTGGTTAGGAAAACATCATTCACATACCTAGAGTAATGTATGTGAACTTTCACCAAGAAATCTTTGGTTGGAAGCATACTGTCCAGGGCCCACCCATTTGGCTCTGTACTCAAGTTTGCAAATCCATGCACAACATGGCCATGTGCAAAGGGCAAGGTAAACGTCACATGTACACCGGAATAGGGCAAGGAAGACATAAAAAGAGCAAAATCATACGTGACATGTACACCGGAATAGGGCAAGGTTGAGATAACAAAACGAAATTCAACTTCACCTGTACACGGGAATAGGGCAATGTGTACACAAAAAACCAAAATCATACTTAAAATCTACACCGGAATAGGGCAAGGTAGGCATTAGAAGACGAAATCATACTTCACATGTACACCGGAATAGGGCAGTGGAGACATGCAAAAACGAAATGATACTTCAAGTATACACCAGAATATGGCAAGATAGACATTAAAAAAAAACAAAACATTCTTCACATGTACACCAGAATTGGACAAGGTAGGCACAAAAGTTGGCAAGGTAGACATGAAATGTACATAACATCATTCAATTGCACACCTGAAGTAAGGTAATGTAGAGATAACTTTGTGAATACATTTGCAACTGCCCCTGTAAAGATGGGGCATGATGAACATGAACTGCCTAAAATTGGTGTGCGATAACATGAGCCCATGACACTAAGGACTTGGTGGCATGGACCATACCCACGGCTCCCATGGCTGAGGACAGTTGGCAGGCCTATTACTCAGCATGGGCGTTCCCATGTTCCATGCCATCTCTTCAGGTTTCACAGGAGATACGGCCCATGATGGCTCCTCATGGCCCCACCCCCGTTGCGTGCTACATACAGGTCCCACTCCTCCTTCAATGCGACCCACGCCCGATGAGCCTCCTGGAGGTCCTGTATGGGAGTACCCCATCCACTATGTGCAGGGCCATTTGGTCGTGTGTCTGAGTCCATGTGGACCCATCCTGTTGTCAAGGTTCGAGTATAGGTGGATAAAGTGCGTGCAAAAAAGTGTACTTAGATGGGGAAGCAGTTAAAGTAATCACAAGAGAACCTGTTCATAGTACAAAATGGTACATTCATAGGGTTTAGAAGTCGAACTCTTCTTCCGTGCAGGCCATAGTTCGACACAAAAACCCTGTCCAAGCACTCGTTGTATGGGATGGGATGTGCGCTTGTGATGTGTAATGGACAGCTTGTACCTGCCCATGTCCAGGTCATGATGGGCTAAAGGATTTATACGCTTGAGTACCTGTTCGACGACCGTGCAGTGTTGTCGCCATCACTTAGTCCGGCAACGTACAGTCGCATATCCCCCGGCCGGGAACACAGTTCCCGGCCGTCGTCCACTTTCGGCGGCAACTTCCGATGTGGACCAGTCCCCTCCGGTGGAGAAGATCACCAATGCCCCGTCATACTGTCTTGAAAACATGTTCCAAAAATAGAGCTTTTGCAACGACAAACTGTACATGAAAACATAATGAACAAAGTTTTGTGTCACCGATACTTCTACCTGTATGTTTAGGGTCCCGTTCCATTTCTAGAGAGATACCTTCGCATGAGTGATGACGTACACCGCCGGCTCAGCCGACATCAACATCCGTAAACCCTAAGCCTTGACAACTCGTTAAAACAATAGGTGCGAGGTAGCCATAATTTTCAGAATGGGGGCGAGTTGGAAAACTAACAAAAAATGGGCGTAATCTATGAATCTACTAGTTTTTTGAGTGGGGACGACGTAGCCATAATCCTCAGAATGGGGGCGTCTCAGAAATGGTCGGCCAAACATGGGGCCGATCTGGAGATTAGCCGTTGACTGCCATCTGAACTTAGAATTCGCCCCCATTCTGAGGATTATTCCTACTTCAGCCCCATTCAAAAAATGCATCCCTAGTGTTACTGTAATGAAGCAGCAGCACGCGACTCAAATGCTGCCTCGGCGAGAAACTGGGATGAGGCGAAGGCCGGAAGCCTTCGCCTACCCGTGGGTTTTGGCCTAGTCGGTCAACATCCCATTAGTACCGCTACATTTGGTATGACAGCCAGGGTTAAAACCCCGCGTGTAATAGCTGGGGCTGGGTCCACTCTTCCTTCACTGGAGAGTAAGGGAGCCAGAACAGCTCTCCCTCTAGGTGGGGAGGATTGTAGTGAAGCAGTAGCACGTGGCTCAAACGCCACCTTTGCGGGAAACTGGGATGAGGCGAAGGCCGGAGGCCTTTACCTACACGCGGGTTTTGGCCTAGTCAACATCCCATTAGTATCACTACAGTTAATGTAGCGTCAGTGTGCCACGTGGCTTGAACTGGTCGTGGCCCGTGGGGCAGCGTGCTACATACCAGACATACATGAGTACCTAAACAATCTGAGTGGGCATTTCTTTCATTGCACAAATAGCCCACCGCGCATGGAGACCACGATTTTTGCTCTGACGGTCGAGTACAATTTGGCCAACTGCGTTCCTTCTCGCACATTCTGACAACTTCTACCACTTTCAAGAAACATCGACAGAAGTGTTGCAATCTTTTGGTCAACTTGTGGGTGCATCAAGATTTAGAAAAATGCATCTCGCATCTTCACCGTCGATCTTCAAAACTTCCCGATTCCCCAAAGGAGCTTCTCCATCCGACTACTCACGATGCGACTCCACACACATTGCTTGACGATCGGCCCAACGACCCCGACTATGTCTCATTTGTAAGTCGACACTTGTATATGTGTGTTCAGTCATTCTGACACTTTTCATTGAAGTACGCTTACTGCTAGTTACAGATTGCTCAAGTGTCCCAAATTCTCAAACCATGTTCTACCTCACAACTCATACCTGTTCACCATCCACGCTCAGTTTGGTATAACACTTGGTACTAGTGCGTAGTGGTGGTGGAGGGGTAGTTGACTTCTTTACTCATCCGGAGGGCAACCTCACACAAGTTGACAATGCATCTCACACGTCAAGACTTCACAGACTTTGCGACCACAACATGAAACGAGCGAGTGTACCCGACGACCAGCAACGGAACGGATCTTCGCAATGACTTCGGCAATGGAGGATCAGAACGTGACCATGCACGCGAGCCCTGAAGCGCCGGCAAATGCTGTCGTGGCAGGCTATGCGTCAGCTGGGCCAGTCCTGACGGCTTCGAAGGCCAATCCAGCCACGGAACTGACAACAGTAAACCAGCCGTCCCTACCGACAGCCTCAACGATTGCAGCAGGAGCGATAGGTGGCACCAGAAGACAGGTGCGGATCAACGAGGTACTGGCAAACCATGTCTCAGCGCTGGAGGGAATCAACAGCCATCTGCTCCAACAACTCAACGTCGTAATGGAGGCTCTTTGTAACACAAGTTCACGAGAAGCAGTGCTCGTCGAAAGAAAAACCCAACTCTCGAACGAACCCAAGATTCGTCCGGCCCCTCCTGAACCGTTTCATCCTACAAAATCCAAAGGACCGACGGCTCAAATGTGGCTGAGGAGCTTGGAGGTGTACTTCACCGCTGCTAGGGTCAACGACGATCAGAAGAAAATTGACCTTGCGGCTGCACTTCTGTGTGGCATGGCATTGCGTTGGTGGTCTGACCTAAAGGCCATCCAATGACAGCAGGAGACCGGCAAGGACTCATCGACGCGCAACGGCGCCCGTCTCGAATCGTCAACCGCAAGCATTTGACCCTTGGAGCAGATCAAACCACAATGGCAAGACACGCTGACGCCACCAATTGATTGGAGCAAGTTCTCGCACGCGATGTTCGCATGCTTTGGAAAGCTGAACGAAGATTTTGACGTTCAGTACAAAGGCCAACGCCTCCATCAGTAGTCCAACATGGCAGAGTACACATGGAGATTCTACTAGATCATCACCTCCAAAAATCTCAGTTTTCACTACAAAAAGGGCCTCAAACAGAACATTTTGAGAGCGATTTTCATTTTTGGCATCCGGAACAATTTACCACGGATGATGGCAGCAGCAGAAATGGTCAAAAATGCCGACCATAATTCTGCGAGCTAGGAATCCTATGGCTGGTGACCTTGCAACCACAATTATAGTGGAAACAGAAAAAGCCAGTAGGGGGAATCCTTGACTCCAATGGAAGTGGAAGCCATCGACCAAAAAGACACACGCATTTTTACAACTTCAGAAACGTCAGACCTATTGCTCGGAACTGCCGAAGCAAGAAGCAGGCCAAAAAAAGGGGGGATGGGGTCGTAGAAGAATGAGTGGGGAAATGGCAAGGGGCATGACTGAAAGGCATGACTCTTTTCCAAGAGAAACGATCTACGCCAAACGATCGTCCATGTGAATGGCTCACGACACCCCAAAGGGTTTCTGAGATCACTAAGTTCGACGAGGGGTACGAGGACGACCAACCGGTGATACTGCTGAAAGTGCAACTCCGAGATCGCAAGAGTCGCAATACGGTACCGACACTATTGGATGGAGGGGCCTCTCATATCTTTTTAAGCAACGACATGGTTCAGAAGCTGGGCTTGCAGACTCAACCAAGGATGTTTGAAGGAAAAACCATTAATGGGAGATTACAGATGCAGAGACTCCAAGAACCACTATGACTATGAGTGGGAGACTTGCGCGACGTAATGGTATGGAGGCCGTGTCCAATGAGTGATAAAAAAATCATTCTTGAACGCGATTTCTTGTACTAGCACAACCCGCAAATCGATTGGAACAGTGGTGACATCTGCGTGGAAGCCAATAGTGCCAACCGACTTCTGCGCATGCGACAAAAGACGACGACACAAGCAGCAGAGGTGGAAGTAGCAAAGGAAACCATAGCGACCGAGAAGCGACGTGTGCAACCAATACTGCTTAACGTGACCAAGCACTGCATATTACAAGGGGCTCGCGCGTGGCTCATACACCTTGAGCCAATGGAGGAAGCGGAAGTGGCGGCAGCTGACTCATCGGTCTCATCAGCCTCATCGGCTTTATCGGCCTCAACATAGTTTGCGATGGTTTTTGAGTAATTTGTACCTCTCATCCGAGAGTTTGTAAATTTCTTTTCCAATGAACTCCCACAAACCTTGCCACCTCAGCATGACACCATCGCATCGAATCACAATCGGAAAGCCAACCCACCGTTGGAGGAGCCTATCGGATGAGCGACCTTGAGCTGACCGAGCTGAAAAGGCAACTCGACGACAAACTCAGTCAAGGGTTCATCCACCCATCCACGTCACCATATGCCATACCAGTACTATACAAATGTGCATGGACTACCGGGAATTGAACGAAGCTACTATCAAGAACCGCTACCCTCTTCCCGGTGCCGATGAACTTTTCAATCCGTGTGGCAGATGCCAACATCGAGAAGACGGTTCCGAATGCGCTATGGGCACTTTGAGTTCACGGTCATGCCGTTTGGACTCACGAATTCCCGGGCAATGTTTATGGCGGTAATGAACAAAATCTTCCACCTGTACCTCGACGAATTTTTCATGGTATACATCGATGACATTCAAGTATACAGCTGAGCCCGGAGGAGCACGATGGACATCTCCAGAAAAATCTCAAAGTTGTACAAAGAGGAAAACTCTTTGGAAAACTCTCAAAGTGCGACTTTGGTCGCATTTCGATCGAGTTTTTGGATCACGTCATCAACGGCGGACGGATCACCCTGGATCCCAAAAAGTGGGAGTAGTCGCTGATTGGCCGACGCCGACCAACATCCGAGACGTTCAAGTCTTCTTTGGCTTCTGCAATTGCTACCAGAATTTCGTACAATACTATGCCCAAGTGTCTGTGCCTCTCTCTGACCTCGCTAAAAAAGAAAACGAGTGGCAGTGCGGAGACAGTGAACAAGAAGCATTCTTTGCTTTGTGCTTTGGATGGTGACAGCCCTACGATTGGCTGATCCAGCGATCGACTATATCATGGCTACGGATGCCTCCAACCAAGCCATTGGCGCAGTTCTTCTACAGGATCACGGCAAAGGAGATCAACCAGTCGCGTACATGTCGCAAAGTTTGCGCGGACAAGAATTCAACTATGCCACACACAAGAAGGAGATATTGGCGGGCGTACACTCATTTAAGACATGGAGGTCCTATCTTGAATGCCGCCGATGCATCGTACGCACCGTCTATCTCGCGCTGAAATATCTGAAGACGTAGCCGAACCTCAGTCGACGTCAAGCCCAAAGGATGGAGTTTCTCAAACCCGGGTTTGACTACAGTATTGAGTACTGGCCGGGTGAAACCAATCTAGCAGATGCCCTCAGCCGCCGACCAGACTTGATGGCTGAGGCAGCAACACTTCAACTACAGCGAGATCCGTATCTGGAGCAGTAATTCACACGTGACTACGACCAGCATGGCGGATACGAAAATTTCAAGTTCTGGCACGACGCACCCCATTGGCGATGATGATTTATTCGCCAGGTGGCCGTACCCCCAAACGACGAACTCCGTCGCATGCTGCTTGAGGAGTGCCACGACACTGTTCCTGGTCAACATTCTGGAGAGGACAAGACGTTGAAGAAGCTGGCAAAGTACCCTACTGGTGGGACAAGATGCAAACCAACATGGCCAACTTCTGTAAATCGTGTGACACATGTCAGCGACAAACATCCTGTCGCATGCGTCCACTTGGATTTTTGAAGCCACTATACAATCTGACGGAACCATGGACCGCCATCTCCATGGACTTTGTCTGTGGACTACCGGTCACGCCCACGGGATATGATGCAACCCTTGTGGTTGTCAACAGTTTTTCTAAAATTTCCCATTTCATCCCAACAACGACCACTGTCACCACAAAAGACACAGCACGGCTGTTTTTAAACAACATTGTATTGCTACATGGTGTATCAAGAACCATCACAAGTGAAAGAAACGCTCGATTCACCAGCCGTTTTTTGCACGAACCGATGACTCGCTATGGCAGTCAGATCTAGCTTTCCACAGCGTTACACCCTCAAATCAACGGCCAAACCGAGCGAACCAATCAGAAACTTGAACAGCTTCTCCTTACATTAAACGAGGCACAGGGGACACAATGGGTAGCCAAACTTCCAACCGCCGAACTAGCATATAACTCGGCGACGTCCACCGCAACGGACATAATTCCGCTGAAAGTGGTGTATCACAAACTTCCTGTCACACCAGCCGGACTTCACAGACATAAGAACATTCCCGCGGTTGATATCCAATGCCATCATTTCTCCACCATCTGGGACAAAACACGACAGATGCTCACAAAGACATTAGCTGCAATGAAGGGAGAAGCTGACCAACATCGCAGCGACGACATGTTCACCGCTGGCGACAAAGTCTTACTCAATTCGGCAAACATCAAACTCCATGGAGCCAACTGTTCAAAACTCAAACCCCGGTGGTTGGGACCATTTGAGATTGAACGCATGCAAATCTCTGTGGTTGCACGACTCAAATTCCCTGAAATGATGCAAGTTCATCCGGTGTTCTACATCAGCAGGCTCAAGCACTACCGGGACCCCAATGAGAACTTCCACGACAGGGATGTACCCCCCCGCCCTCCTCCTGTATAAGTGGATGAAGACACAGAGTACGTCATCAAGGACATCCTCAGCCATCGACGATATGGCAAGACGACATAATATCTTGTTAAGTGGCACAGCAAAGACGCTGCGCAGAATAGCTGGGAAGCCTATGACAACCTCTGCGACGTCGATTTTTACTTCGACGGTTGAGGAAAATTCAGCCAGCTGCCCTCGCCCTCCAGCATTTCTTCTCGCACATTCTAACAACTTTGACCACTTTCAAGAAAAATTGACAGAAGTGTGGCGATCTTCTGGTCGACTTGTCAACGCATCAAGATTAGTGGAGATTCATAAAGATGCATCGTACATCTTCACCGTTGATCTTTGAAGCCCACCGATTCCCCGGCGGAGCTTCTCAATCCGACCACTCATGACGCGATTCCACACGCGTCCCTTGACGATCGGCCCAGCGACTCCGACTACGTCTCATTTATAATTGGACACTTGTATGTATGTGTTCAGCCATTCCGACACTTGCCATTGAAGTACAGTCACCGCTAATTACAAATTGCTCAAGTTTCCCAAATTCTCAAACCGTGTTATTCCTTGCAACTCATACCTGCTCACCATCCACTCTCCATTTGGCATAACACAGCGGATGGGATGACTTGAGGGTCGGGGATCCTGAAGTACCGTGGTTTTCGCCCCATGGGCCAAGCTTCCCATCCGTTTGCTACATTTGGTATCAGAGCATCGGGGTTCAACACCCATTGTGAACATAGAGGGCGGGTCCATTCCTGTGTGGGAGGAAATTAGCGTCAGTGTACCACGTGGCTTGAACTGGTCTTGGCCTGTGGGGCAACGGATGGGATGACTTGAGGGCCATACACCCTCATGTGCCACGGTTTTGGCCCAGTGGGCCAAGCTTCTCGTCCGTTGACTACAACTAAGGCCTTGACGTTCACAAACCTAAACGCTGTGTGTGGGAATTTCTTTCGTTACATTCATGACCAACCACACGATGACTTGAGAAGTTTTCACGCCGTTCGGCCAAGGGAATTTTGGCCGATAGCCCCAACCTCCGGTGTTTTGTTCTAAATGTTTCTGACAACTTCAACAACATTCCAAAATCATCGATAGAAGTGTTGCAGCATACATCAATTTTTTTCATAAAGTTTGGTCGGCATCTTGACAACGTTAGAGTTTTACAAACACTCATGTGGATATTCTTGAAGCCCCTAGACTTCTCAATGGAATATCTCAAAGTAGCCACTCACTTCGGGATCTCGCATGCGTCGCCGAGTACCCAACATAAGCCTCATTCTTGGCATTTCTTGACTCACGCGACACTTGTCATCGAAGTACAATAACTGCATGATACAAATGATGCATTTGTTCCAAATCCTTGAATCGTCTTTTGTCCCGCACCTCATCCTTGTGACCAACCTACGTACCGCTCGCCGTAACATTTGGTATCAGAGCGCAGCGGCGCTTGAGAGGCAACGGATGTATTAACTACATGGAGACAACATTGCACAAGTCTTCAACGCATCTCTATCATTCAGAAGAGTGCATACTTCGCGACGAAAATGGTGAACAGAGGAAGAATAAGAAGCAACAAGCAGCAGTCTTCGGTGAATGTTCCGGTGATGGAGGATCAGCAGCGCACGAACACATACGCGCTCCAGGCAAACCAGATAGCAGCTGCAACCTTTGTGTTGAATGGCGCAACACTAACAAACCCGACGGCCAATCCGGTGACGGACCCTTCGGGTCCAGAGAATCATTGGCCTCTGTCACTGCTCGTTGGATCTACACTTGGAACAATGGGAGGCACAGGCGGACATACATGAATGAACGAAGATGTGGGGGCGAGGTCACTACTGGTGATGACTCCGCAAAAACTCCGAGTGTACTCCGCCAGGTCATATCTTGTGCGACTGTTTGAAAGAACATCAGAAAAATACAAAGGGATGGGGGGGATTCATAGAGATAAATTGAGGAGTTGGGAATCAACAGAGGGCAAGAGTAGACGGCGAGGATCCTGTCCGGTCTGAAAACCTACGCCGACCGATTGCCCATCTCAGTGGCTCACATCACCGCAAACAAAGGTTCCTGATAATGCAAATTTTGAAGAGTGGTACGAGGGCGACCAACTGATGATAAAGCTATGACTAAAACTGAGGGGCCACAAGAATGACAGGACAGTACCGGCACTACTAGATAGAGGGGCGTTTTACAACTTTGTAAACAAAGACATGGTTTGGAACCTAGGTTCGCAAACTGAACAAGTAGTATCTGAAGGGAAAATTGTTGACGGCCGGCTGTAGATCCGTTAACTTCGCAAACCACTTTGACTACAAATTAGAGATCTGCACGACGTGAAGATCAAGATAACTTGTCCCATGAGCGACCAAAAAACCATCCTCTGGCAAGATTTCTTGTATTGGCAAAATCTGTAGGTGGACTGGAGCAGTGGATCAGCCTAGTACAACATTGCAGAGATGACGGTTACGGAAGATGAAGTAGAAGATGCGGAATACGCAAAGGAAGTTGTGGCAGCCAAAAAATACCAACTGAAATCTCTGGATGTGGCCAAGAGGTATCCAAGATGTGAAGCTCAAGTGACTCCATGTTGAAGCAATGGAAGCGAAAGAAATTGCAGCAGCCAAGACAATGACAATGGCCTCGACACCTACTAGAGGAGTTTGCAAAAGTCATCGAGGAGTTCTAAGGGACGTTTCTTTACGAACTACCCTGAGAGCTACCTCCACAGCAGAACATCAATCATCGGATAGAACCAAAGCCGGATAGCTGATCGATGATGATGGGGACCTCCCGGATGAGCAATCATGAGCCGACCAAACTCAAGAAGCAGTTGGACGAGATGCTCGGTCAGGGGTTCATCACTTTGATCATGATCATGAGCTATTTGAGTTCACGGTTATGCTTTTTGTACTCACAAATGCCCTCACAGAAATCATGGAAGTGATGAACAACATGTTTTGTCCGTACCTTGATGACTCTGTTGTTCTATACCGCAACGACAGCCTAATATACAGGCGTACCCCGGAGGAGCATAATGGGCATCTCCAAAAAGTTCTTAAAGTCCAGCTTCGAGCAGCTCCAGCAGTCCCTGATTGTCTGATACCCACAACTGTTCAGGAAGTCCAAGTATTCTGGGCTTCTGCAACTACTATCATCGATTTGTAAAAGACTATGCTTAAGTGTCAACGCCTATTTCCTATCTCACTAAAAAAACCACCAAGTGGAATGAGGAGGACAACAAACAAGAAGCGTTCAACTCTTTAAGAAACGCTCTCACCTCAGTATCAGCCTTAGGATTGACTGATCCGACGGTGGACTACATCATGGCCATTGACGCGTCGGATCTAGTCATCGCAGCCATTCTCCTCCAAGACAACATCGTTGGAGAACAACCGGTTGCGTATATGTCATGAAGTTTTACGTGGGCCGGAGCTCAGCAACGCAATGCACAGGAAAGAAGTGCTCATAGTCGTGCATACATTCAAAACGTGATGATGCTTCCTCGAATGCTGACGATACATTGTCCAAACCGACCATCACGCTCTGAAGTATCTCAAGACTCAGCCAAATCTGAGTCATCGAGAAACTTGATGGATGAAGTTTCTCGAGTCCACCTTTCACTAAGAAATTGAGTACCGGCCTGGAAAAACTAATATGGCGGATTGCGGTGTATTTGGGTTTACTGAATACACTTGTAGTCATGCAACGTCCTCGAGCTTGCCTAAGCTTGGCCAGTTGTAGTCGTGGTGGTCTTGTCCTTCAGCTTCTTGCTGCCTAGATCATCAGGCAAGTATTCTAACAGCAAGCACTCTGGGTACTTGAAGGTTTGTGTCCCATTACTCTTGGTGAATCTTTCAGTTTCTTCCACGAGTGTAGTGAACACGCTCAAGTAGGCCTCGAGCGAGCTACCCAGCTGCCTAAAGTCCTTGATCTTGTAGAAGGCACGTTGCGCCTCCTCACGCTGTGTACACTTCTTACACATGATCACATAACAGGCCTCTCACGGCATGGGCTGCCAATCAAGGTGTGGTTGCTGCATGCCCCAGTCGTTGACCACGTACGTGAAAAGCTTGTCCGTAAGTCGCGTTGTGACGAGGTCACCCCAGTGACCGAGTGACACCTTGTGGACACACAGGATATGCTCCATGTAGTTTAGCTAGTCGGTCAGCTTTACGCTCTTCCGGAAGATCTCCACATTTTGGAGGAAGAACGTGTCCATGACCCACCTCAAAGTCATTGAGGAAGGCAAGTCGTCGCTACAACTAACGGTGACATTAGCACATGTGGCCCGCTACAATCGTTGCTGCATTCGCACGTGAGCCACGTTCTATAATGCCTTGTCGAGGTTGTTGCATTGGCGGCTTGCCTCATGAGCAGCCAGGCGCTGTGGCTAGAGTTCACGGTCAAGGTCCATGATGCTCTGACCGACGTGGGCCAGCAGGTTGGCGAACGCGGACTTCAACTCTGATGTCGTCAGAGCGTTGTCGATAACCTCTAGGGCCTCACACTGTCTGTGTTCTTTTACCCACTTTAGGAGGGTACGGTTCGTGTACATGCCTCGAAGGAGTCTCACCTTCCGAAGGAGGCTGTCGTCAGTGACGACACTGGAGTGGGAGTTGGTCTGCTCCATTGTGGCCACATTGTAGGGAGGGGGGTCCACCCCCACTCCTTCAAGTGGTGCCACACCTCCACCATTGGTGGTGATCTTAAGTCGGTCCGTCACCTTGGCAGCCAACTCGGCAAGCCTCCGGCGGCTGTTGCGAATTGCTTTCGTGGCAACGCCGTCTGGCTTGTGCTCACCGGAACTTCTCGTGTGGCTGCTTTTGGCCCCTTTGCTGTTGTCGGTAGCATCACTGCTATCGGCAACTTCAGACAATCTGACAAGCTTCTTGCCCTTCTTGAGCGACTGGCTCAAGATAGCCACATGCCGATGGCTCCAATCACGATCCTTGTTGTCTTTGCCATCGTTGGCATCCTGCTCCTTGTCCGGGACCACACTCGGGTGGTCCTCCTCGAGCGCGTCATCCGTCACATGGGAGTCATCCACATGTACGTTGACGTGCTTGTCAAGCATTTTCTTGGTTTCCACATGCTTCTTGGTTTCGTCGAGGTTGGCGCCGGTTGCCTTTGGTGGTACGGTTGCCTTGGGTTTGGCAACTGTGCTCATGAAAGTAGCTCTCAAAAGTTGGAGTCCGCCGAGGGTGTGTGGTGAGGCCGTCACCACGTTGCCCTTGTTGTTCTTGGATGGTCCGAGATTTTCCATCCATTTCCCGTGCAACTAGCACGTGAAGACTGTTGTGAGGATCACCCCACAACCTCGAGGAGGTGTGGCCTCCAGAAGTTTCCTTGCTTTCACGAACAGTGAGGCGGTTAAAATTTTCATTTCTATTTTCCTAGGCCACCATGGTCGGCACAACCATGTGGTAGAAAAACACTATTTTTTTCTTGGCCACCACGTTCGGCACAACCACATGGTAGAAAAATACTATTGTTATAGGCCACCATGGTCGGCACATCAGATAGATTTTGCAACTAGTCTTCCTAAGCCGTGACTCACTGTACTCGGTAGTGACTAGAATATAGGAAAAAACTATACTTCAAGGGAATGACAAGAAATGTAAGTGCCGCTCACAAAAACAAGGGAGAATTGTGGAAGAGGAGCTGCAACAATTCCTAGCAACCCCTTCACTCCCACTTTCCTACTTTTTGTCTTCCTCTTGTCTTCTTGTCTTCCTTGGCCTCCTCTTCACATTCCTTGACACCTATCATGTCTCTTGTCGGCGTCTCCCTTGAGCCGACGACATTGGGGAAGCCACAAAAAACTTCAAGGTATCACCCTTCTTCTTTTTAGGGTGCTCTCAGGCCGGAAGAGCCCATAGCCCTGAGGAGAAGCATTGTTCCAATTTTTGGATGGAGGAGGGACGAGGGAGCCTTGAGAAGAGGGGAAACGTTGGTGGTTTGGGGGTGGGCATTCTCTACCTGTTCCATGAAAAATCCATCTAGCTCCCTCGCAAGTAGCAGAAGCTTAGAGGAGCTGGAAAAAAAGGTAGAGCTCCTCAAGAGGTTTCTAACATGTTTTAAGGCACATAAAACAGTTAAGCTTTAAGCCCATACCCCTCTCTGGCATTTTTGCTGTTGTTGCAGTAGCTCATGGCATTCTACATCCCTTGTAGCCACCAGAACTGTCGCACACATATTCATGAGGGGCGTCTTCCTCTAAAAACCACTGTAACGGCTATGTCACCAGCCCTTGCACTTAGGGCATCGTCGGAGTTCACAGAATAGCGTCCAGAGCTTGCTTGAGGGAGTTCCCCCTCCGCTTCACTCTTGGGGGCAATCGTCATCAACGACTTGTGCAGGGAGACATGAATATTTCAAGTCTCCGGAGGCCCATTTATGTTTTCACCTTGCCCCCTCATTTTGGGCCCAAAAGTGGGGGGTATTACCTCAAAGTTGTAGTTTTGCACGAGTTTTCCGGTTTTAGGACTTGTACTTTGACCTAAACAGAATCAAGTTTTGTTTTTTGACGTGTCGGTGCGAGATCGTTGCGTGCAAGGCACGATCGGAGATTTTGCGCTGAACTTTCTCATGCGCACCTGGCTCCTTGCTCTCGCTCTATCCCTCATGCTAGGGCGAGCAAGGGCTAGGACACGAGGCAACAGGCCTCAGCCCTCGAGGCATCAAAGCCTCCTAGCCGCCGATTGAGCCACCAGCTTGATCGGCGGCTGGTGGCTCGTCAGCGGGTGGCCGGCCGGTCACTTGACCGGCTACTGGCCACCCAGCCGGCCGGTAGCCAGCGGGTGGCTGGCCACTGGCCACTGGCAAGTGGGCCCCACTCACTACCTACTCCCTCGCTACCCTCCTCATCTCCTCCACGAGCACCGCCAGGCCCGCTGGTCCCCCCGCTCTCTCCTGCTCCCCCCTGCTCGCACCTCCTCTCCCCCCCCTCTGGTCCCCTTCTGCACCTCCCAGTGTCGCCTGTCCCATCATGCCTGTCCCCCCCCCCCCCGGTCTCACTAAAAACCTCCCTTTCCTCCACTCTTGGTACAGGCTCATTCCACTCCCCACACGCCCGAAGGGCCCCTGCCAGCTCGCGCCCCCTTTGTCTGAACCCCCGGTGGTTCGCCCATGCTCGGTCCGAGGCCGTAGCCCACCCGTACCCGAGCAGTGAAAAGGCAGGCTTCAGTGTGCCAACAACTGTCGCAGCAGGGTCCCATGCTGCCGTACTGCTCCCTGACCACCTTCCGCTTTCTGCCCCCGTGGCCAGCATGAGGTAGCCACGGAGGGCCCACTGGTGCGTGGGATCATGGTGCTGCCTGCCACCCCTTCTCCATGGCCCTCTCCAGCGTCCCCTCCCTCCTCCCCTGCTGGACCCCCTCGACCCCCCTCCCCCCTCCTCGACTGGTCTCCCCTCCTTCCCACTTGTCCCCTATCCCATCATCCTTGTCGGTTGCGCCTCCCTTCTCCACCGGTACCCACGTGTCCTCCTGTGAGTGCTCTCCGCTACTACTACTGCTACTCTCCGGGTCTCTCTCTCTCCCTAGGCGGTTATGCCAGCTGCCCGCCGGAGCAGTCGGCGGCTCGCTGGCCCTTGTCCTGTCGCCGAGGCCTCCTCCGCTCGGCTCTTCCTCCACCTCTTCCTCTGCCTCCTCCTCTGTATCCTCCCCGGGCCGTCTCCTCCTGTGCACCTACCCTTGTCCCCTTCTCCATGGTCCCCTTCTGTGCCCCGTGTCCGTCCCCCCTGTCTCTCTCCTGTACATCCACCCCCACCCCTGTCCGCCTCTCCTCCCCTCACACCCCTCGCGTCTCCCTGATCCTCCTGGCGTGGATTGTCTGTCGCCGGTATGTCCCCTCCACCTCCTGTGCCCTCACTCCCTCCAGTCTGTCTCTCTTTCCCAGCCGGTGCTCACCCCGGGCTTCCCTCCTCGTGGGTCACTCCTCTCCCTCCCTCCCCGCCTCCCTCCAAATGCGCTAGTAGAGCCTCACGGTGTAACCGGTTGCGCACGCGTTTGGGGGGTCGGCTCCGCCTCCTCCTCCTCCTCCCCGTCATGCCCTCTGGCTGGTGGGGACTGCGATCAGGCAGGGCTCCCTCCTCAATCTCCCCCCTGCCCTCCATGCAGCCAACATCCACTCCACGTCATCCAGCCCTCCCACTGTCCCCTCCCGTTCTCACCGTTATGAACCCCACATGGGCGAAGTTCTCAATGAAGAGGCTTGCGGACAGGTAAACAAACCATATGAACTGTCCCGTCTTTTCTAATGCATGCTGCATTCATCCGCAGCACTGTGGCCAAACCTTTGATGCTGATGAGAAGACAGGGGAGTCTTGGAATCAGGTTATGCCTTCAGTTGTGCCCGAGAGTGAGCAGGTGGCATTTGAGGAGCAGGTGGATGCTTTCACCAACGGCCGGCTGACGGCAGCGCACGGCCCAGACCGTCTGAAGGGTGTGGACAGGGTGAAGGGTGCAGTGGCCAAGGTTGTGGCCGGAGAAGTTGCTGCATTTCATTGGCAAGCCTGCAACATGACCCGGATGAGTGCCTTGCAGAATCTGGCGATGAAGCTGTTGGCACAGCCATGCTCTTTGTCAGAGAACGAACGGGTGTTTTCCAAACGCGAGCTGATCCAGACAGATTGCAGCAGGCACAGGCTGAAGACGTCAACTCTGGAGATGTTGGTGAGGGTGAAATACAGGCAGACCCGGATGTGTGGGAAGGTAAAACCAAAGACCCTTGCTGCATTGCTGAAGGATGTAGCTGATGAAGAGGTAGCACAGAGTGGGAGTAACACGGATGGTCAAACGGAGCATGGTGAGGACTGTGAGGGAGATTGGGATGCTCACATTGCCAGTGCTGACGATGAGGAGACAGGTGCAGATGGAGCATCAGGAGACAGGGCAGGAGGGGAACAAAAGGAGGTTGGAGAAGGTGAAGAGGTGTTTCTGGATGTAGATAGTGAAGAAGAGTGTGGCAGTGTGAGCAGAGATGACATGGAGGATGTGGATGATGAGGAGGAAGAAGCGGATGGAGGTGACTGTGATGGGAGTGCAGAAGGGGAAGTTGAGGAGGTTTGAAGGATCCTGCACCTAGGTGTCAGGAAGCGTTCTGAGCTAGAGAGCCCGCTTCCTCAAGATGCAACAGCTGCAGTTGCAACACCATCCACTGGCCACTCCACAGGTACTGGACGTTCAGGTTCACCTGTAACAACTCGCCGGTCAATGACTGTCAATGCGCCGGATAGCAACGGTCTAGAAAACGGGTCCCGACATGGGAGGCCGCCAACCGCTCTTGGTATTGCAACCAAGATAACATATCACCCTCGAACGAGGGATCCACACTTTAGGTTTGTTTGGTTTGCAACCTCACGAAGTCCGCATGTTGGTCTTTAGTTTCTACCTTTGGTTGGACACTCTGTGAGGAGTCTCAAAGGCAAGAACTGTACATGGATGCATGCAAGGTACAGGCTTTTATACTTGCAGAGCTTTGCTAAAGCTTCTGCTTGTAATGGCTCCACTAGAGCCAACCTCATCCTACATTCCTACTTGGCGCGTCCTTAGACCGCCAAGTGTCATCCTCATGGCAGGTTCTAGTAAGCTTCCTAGAAGCTTCCTGTCCCAGTTTTGCCCACAAAGAAAATTGCGGCCGTCACGGGGTTTGAACCCGTGACCTCTGGTTTGAGACTCCGGTGCCTAATCAACCAAGCCAAAAAGGTATGGTTCCTATGATGAGGCACAAGGGACATACCCATTATGGGCAGTGCATTCCTGGCCAATCTTAGAACAGACCAAGGGGACATACTCCATAGAGCAGTGCATGCCTTGTCTGTATGTGTAGCTAGCCAGCTAGGCAGTGCACAAGGTGCATACTATTTCAACAAATCTCTCCCTTGGACCTCTCTCCATCTGTCCCTTGCTCGGCTCCATCAATGCCTTGGAGCTCACCCTTCCTCTGCCGCACTCCTCATGCCGAATCCACGAATACCTGCATAATGCAACTCGCTGTCCAGCGGCTTGGTCATGCAATCAGCAAGCATGCTCTTTGTTCCGCGGTGCTGTAAGTCCACCACGTTCTTCATGACCAGGTCACGTGAGCAGTGGTAACGTATGCCGATGTGCTTCGTTCGTCGGGAGATGATCTCATCTTCAGCCATCGAGATGGCGCTCATGTTGTCCACGTGTACGATCGTGGCGTCGTTCTGTGGCACTGTCATTTTGCCAAGTAGGCTGCGGAGCCATTGAGTCTCCTTGCACACCTCAGACAGAGCAACGTACTCTGCCTCAGCCGTGGACACGGAAACACAATCCTGCTTCCTGCTGGCCCATGAGATGGCAGCGCCATTCAAGATGCACACGTATCCAGAGGTGGATTTCCTGTCGTCAAGATTTCCTCCCCAGTCAGCGTCGGTGTAGCACTTCAGACGAAAGGGGTCTGTTCCTTCTTGGCCTCCAAGGACGAGGCCCATGTGACGTGTCTTCTGCAGGTAGCGCAAGATGCGCTTGACTGCCTGCCAATGTTGTGGCCCAGGGTTGGCCACGAATCTGCTCACTTGTCCCACAGCATAGCAGATGTCCGGACGAGTCCCTACCATGGCGTACATGATGCTACCCACGGCGGACTGGTAGGGGATGTCTTGCATCTCCCTTTGTTCTGCTTCGTTGCTTGGCGACATGGAGGCCTTCAGCTTTGTGTCGGTCGTCATTGGGGTGCTGACAGGTTTGCAGTCTTCCATGTGGTANGAGGTCAGACTTCAGCCCATCCAGCAGCTCGACCGAAGACGAGCAGATGATCAGATCATCCACGTACAGCCCAACCAGCATCAGCCCTCTCCCATCATTGCGCACGTACATGCTCGGGTCATTCTGGCAATGCGCAAAGGAGAGGCCGGTCATGAAACCGTCCATCTCTTTGTACCACATCCTTGGGGCCTGTTTCAGCCCGTAGAGCGCTTTCACCAACTTGCACACCTTGCCCTTGGGAGCTTCGACTCCTTCGGGCACCTCCATCTGCACTTCCTTGTCAAGCTTCCCATAAAGGAAAGCTGTCCTGACATCCATCTGGTGTATCTCCAAGTTCTTTGCGGCAGCAATGCCAAGGAGAGAGCGGATGGAGGCAAAGGTCACCACGGGCGCGAACGTCTCATCGTACTCGGAGCCCGGGCATTGAGAGAACCCCTTAGCCACTACCCTTGCCTTGAACTTGTCGATGTTGTTGTCTTGCTTCTTCTTCACTCAGAGGACCCACTTGGATCCCACCACGTGGGCCTTGTCGGGTCTATCCACCAGCACCCACGTGCCATTCTTGGCAATGGATGCGAGCTCGCTATCCACTGCCTCCTTCCACTTGGCCGCATCTGGGCCATTCATGGCCTCCGCCACTGTGGATGGCTCTTCCTGAGCCATGCACGACCAGCTAAGGCCGGTCCAATCATCCTCATACCGCAAAGGTGCTCTCTTTGGTCGCAAACTGCGCCGGGGCAGCGGTGCCGCTTCTTGCTTTGGTGCTGGTGCTTCCACAGGTGGTGGTTTGTCGTCGTCCTCGTCGTCAGAAGAGTCGTCAGACTCCAAGTCAGATTCGGAAGCCTCGGACGCCTCGGTATCCGCGTCCATGTCAGATGCTGCATCATCTTTCACAGCCACTCTCCCATTCCCACTGCTTGCTGGCAAGGCGAGCCAGTTGTCGGATGCTTGGTCTCCAGACTCAAGCAACACTATCCACTCTCCCGCTTTGGGAGTGAGGGTCGGGTCCAGCAGCTCTCCCTTTCCAAGGGTGCGTTCGTCGAACACGACGTCGCGGCTCCTCACGAGCTTGCCTACTGCCTTGTCCCAAAGCCGATAGGCTTTGTGTGACGTGTCGTACCCAACCATGATGCATTTTTTGGAGCGTGCGTCGAGCTTGCCTCCACCTTCTCCCGACTGGATCTTCACCCATGCAGTTGACCCGAACACCTTCAGATGAGATGCGTTGGGTTTCTTTCCCGACCATGCTTCCTGTGGGGTCTTCAGCTGTTTGTCCTACTCCTTTCCACGCTTCCGCAAGGCAGTCGCTGGTGTGAGGTTCAAGAGGTAGCAAGCCGTTGTTGCTGCTTTAGCCCAAAAGCGAGGTGGGAGCTTGGCGTCGAAGAGCATGCTTCGCACCATGCCGAGTAGGGTCTGGTTCATCCTCTCGGCAACGCCGTTGCTTTGGGGGTTGTAAGGGGTGGTTTGCTCGTGGCGGATGCCATGATGCTTGAGCCAAGGCTTGCATGCCTCGTACTCACCCCCGTTGTCACTTCGGAGCGCCTTCACCTTCTTGGACGTTTGCCGCTCCACCATGGCGACGAACTCGAGGAGCTTCTCCTTGACCTCTCCCTTTGTTTTGAGGAAGTAGATCCACAACTTGCGGCTGTGGTC
>SZWC01012485.1:12889-31537 GCA_023375785.1 Penium margaritaceum | reverse complement strand
TCTCTCTCTCTCTCTCTCTCTCTCTCTCTCTCTCACACACACAGCTGCAACACATCCAGTGGCTACAACTCTGATTGGACCCTTCTCATTTTGGCATCTCTTTTCTCAGTCCTAAGCACACTGAGACAGAGTCTGACATCTCCTTGCATAGTGGCAGCTGCAGCAGCAGTCGCCGCATTTGCACCCTAAACTAGCACCCTGGCTTCGCCGCCTGCCACTGACCCCGCACCCACCTCGTCGAGGGGGTGGCGTGAACGTGCACGCATTGACGAGGCCATCGCATGCCACGAGGAGGTGGCAAACCAAGCAGGGCTGGAGGTGTGGTCATGCCGCCGCTACGACAGTCCAGGGTACCACCCAACGGACCACGAGGCCCGAGCTGACGAAGCGGAGTACGCAGCCTACTGTCAGTCAGCTTCCGACGACTCGCCAACAGTGCAGAACACTCCAGCAAAGGAGCCCCAACGCGATCAACATCATCCTCAATCACCTGTAAGCTCCCCCGTTGCCCGTAAAACGCATCAGCAGAGTCAGCGAGTCACTTCTGGCACGGCACTGTCAACACCAGCAGCACCAGCAGTGTCAGCAGAGGCCACTCGCAGACGCACAGCCTCACATAGTGTCCCATTCCCCGCTGCCTCCCAGGCAGCCACTACATCTTCAGGGTCCTCTGACATTTTCTCTATTGTAGAAGCAGCTCTTGTCTCCAGTGTCTCTATTGCCTCCACCTTTGCTACTACAGCACGTGCTGCTCGTGCACCTGCTACCACCGCTGCTGGAAGAGCTATTGAAGCCTACACTACCGCCACAGTGAACCAAGGACCACTCGCAGCTGCGACCGTCAACATCGCCATGCAAATTGCTGCCGCTGCCTATTCTGTAGCAGCTACAGCAGCAGAAACTGCCACTGCCCTTTCAAATGCCATCGTCTCCATCCAGTTTTCCACGACCCAGGCATCCTCTGCCGCTGAGTCATCATCATTAGGGCACTAGGTTCTCATTCTTGTCACAGCTGCAGTGGTTGTCTCCACTCTCACAGGTGTTGCCCTCACTGGGATTGCCTGCCTCATCGTCTCCACCACCTCCTCTGTGGATGTCAGCGCTGCTTCAGCAGCAGCCGCACTTCCATCTCTGTTTGCTCTGCGGTGCCAGCTTCGGTGTGTTGTGATTTGTGACGTTCCTGTTGACCTGTACAGTTTACTGTGACCACTCGACCGTGTCTATGCTCGTGCAGATCCCTGATGCAGACCCAGGTGGCACTGGGGGATTGTCTGGTGGTGGACTACCTGCTCGGAGCTGATCGACGGTCGCCTCAAATTCCTGGATGCTCTCTAGGACCTTCTGCAGTTTCTCTGTAGCTTGTAGGATTTCATCGCTGGACTGGCCGTGGGCCCGATTTGCATGTTTTGCATTGTGTGTCCACCGTTTGTTGCCTGATGCATGCATGTGACCATTCATAGCATCTCGCTTGAGATTTTGCACGTGTAGGTTCAGACGGCGTAGTGTTCTGACTTGTCTACGCTGAATTACGACCAAAACAGTAGTTTTGGGCCGGTTTTAGGACAGACCTTGCACTGCCGTGTGCGATACCCGCCGTGCGCCACAGCAGGTACTTATGCCATGGACCTGTCATTTGTCATCTCTCTCTACAAATGCTATTGAAGCATTCTGACACTTTGCCTTGTGTTGCCTAGCCAGACCCTTGCCGTTGTGTGCACGACTTGTGACTGTCGTCACCGTCTGACCAGGCACTGACGCCTAGTCAGCGGCAATATCGCTAGGAAGCTTCCACGCATTTTTTAATGGTATTAAAGCAGCGAGACCCTTCTCGCTGAGCTGCGCCGGAGAGATGCAGCACCGGCAGCAGCAGTGAGAGTCACCGCCGCCGCCGTATCCTGGGACTCGTTGCAGCCGATTCTAACAATGACATCATCAGTTAGTCCCCACCACCTCATCGGGTGACCTGTGGCATTTACTAGCTCCAGCAGCAGCACCACCACCACCGGGTGGCAGAAGCAGCCGTGTCTGGCTGCCAGCCTATACAAAGAAAAAAGGAGTAGCAGCTCACAGCAGCAGGTTGTGGCGGTGGCAGCGAGCACTGATAGCTCGCAGCGGCGGCAGCAGCTCACAGCAGCGGCAGCATCAGCAACAGCGAGCAGCAACAGCAGCAAAGCAGCAGCCGCAGAAGTAGTAGCAGTGCAGCAGCATCATTGCGGTTGCTGCAACGACTGCAGCACAGCAGCAGCAAAGTAGCTGCAGCGGAAGTAGCAGCAGCGCAGCAACAGCATTGCAGCAGTACAGCAGTAGCATCGAAGCTATTGCGCGGTTTTGTCTGCGCAGAAACTACGCAACACTGCGCACACCTGCGTGGCACTGTGCTGGCCTGCGCAGCCCCTACACAGCCGCGAGCAGGGGGTGACAAGGTCACCCCCACCGGTCACGCGGAGTTTGCGTGACCTTCAAAAAAAAATCTGGCGTAAAATACGCTAGCAAAGAAACGCTAGCGTCTTTTTACGCTAGCGTAAAAAACGCTGACGTTATCATCGGTTGTGCTGACGTCAGTAATCTTGGGGTCAAAACGTCATTTTTTCATAATGTTTCAACTCCTCAAGAAATGCTGTCAGTTTCTTGTTCGGAGCCATTTCTACGTTCGGCCCCATACTGAGCACTGACATGGCTCCGGCCGGTGACAAGGACAAGGGACCACCTGATCCCTCCTCCTCCTCCTCAGGGATCCTGAGCCAACGCTCGCATGCTATTGAGGACTTGCGGAGTCAGCAGGATGAGATACATCGCCTACAGCAGCAGCACATTGATGCCATCCGCACGCCCACTGATCTTCTTCGGAGTCAATCCACGGCCCCACAGCAGACCTCCGGGGGAGTCGGCGGTGTCACACCTTCTGCACATCAGTCACCATCCACACCGAGGAGAGCGGCAGGACAGGACCCGCCACTTCTTGATCCTTTGGAGGAGGACCGAGAAATGCCAGGTATGGACGATGACACTCCCGAGAGGGAGATTCGCGTACTTCAAGAGCGTCTTTGCCAGTTGAAGACACGTTTCGGTTCCCTGTTCTCAAAGATCAGATCCTCGCGTGAGAACTACCTCGGCGACTTTCCTCGTCCCGGTGTCCGCCCCATCCCTCGTCCTTTCCAGCCTGTGGTTGCTCTCCCAACGGCGCAGCAACCTAAGGACTTCGAGACACCCCCCCACGATATGTCAGCAAGGACGGCTTTGACAGCTGGGAGACCCTTTTCCATGTCTGGGCCAATTCAGAGGGGGTTTGGTCCTACTACCACAGTCAGTACCAGGTTACAGACCGTGCTCAGGTACTGACAGCGACTCGGGCAATGCGCGGACTCCTTTAGGCCATGCCTCGTGAGACTGTCGTGGACTTTTGCCCCTTCCTTGGAGAGGCCGGCACAGGCGCGGGTACAAACCCACGTCGGGGCTAGGAGCTGGCATTTCCCCTGCTTGCTACAGAGACGCACGCCACCCACGCGGCTCATATCTGCGCCTTCCACTCCCTTCGTCAGGGACCTGCCGAGCCCATAGCCGATTATTGGTGGTGCACCATGCGCATCTACACGCGCCTTGGGACCTCAGGAGGTACACAGCTATGGGCATCTCATGATCGGAGTCCGTCTTGAGCATGCCGACATCTTCTCGAGGTACAGTGACCCCGCGCTCGAGCCCTTCTCCACCTCCCTTCAGCTTCTTCCTTGGACGCATCAGCTTTTCCTCCAGGTGAATTCCGCCCGTGAGGCAGCCGTCGTCCATGAGGAGAGTTCACTTGCTGCACCGGTCATCGGGTCACCACCGACGCCTCTCTCGCAGTTCACTTCTCCATCATCTGGCATGCCCTCCTCTTCCCCTTCCACCCCAGCTTCCCCGTCTCAGATGCAGGGTGTGGCAGCAGCATCACAGGGGAAGAAGCGAAAACAGAAGCGTGGCTCAGGCCAATAATAATCACCACAGCAACACTCATCAGGCGGTAGCTGTGGACGTACTGTTCATCGCTACAACTGTGGAGGCGCTCACCGCTACACCGAGTGCCAACAGCCACTCAACTGGGCGCGGATCACTCGCGGTCTTCAGACTGCACATGCACAGCGGTCTGCGTTGACCACCACAGCCTCTGGTCGTGCGACGACCACGACCGCAACAGTTCTTGCTTCCCCATCGGCGAGCAGCGGGGACCCAGACCCCCGTGACCGCACCATTGCCAAGTTCCGTCAGCTCCTGGCGCTTCGCTCTCAGGGAGGTGTGAGTGTGTCGTCACAACCGGGTGGTTCACAGACTGTTTGCTCATCTGTTCTCGTATCTCGTGATGACTCGTGTGGAGGAGCATAGCTGTCATGTGATGATGATGGGCCTGACACTACAGATTGGATTTCTGAGTCTCACCTGTGTGCCCTTCGTCGTTCTCCCTCCTCTGTTGCCGAGCGGCTGTCTGCAGCCAAGTGTCCCATTGCCTGTTGCACAATGACGTCCTCCAGTCGTGATTCGGGTGGTACTTGGATCATCAATTCCGGTGCCACTCACCACATGACATGTCGTCGTAGCGACTTTATTCTCCTCGGTCCTGTGGCATCTATTTGTTCCGTTCGCACAGGCTCTGGCCAGTCCTTGCCAGTCCAGGGTGTTGGGGTTGTGTGGTTCGATGGTCCGTCTGGCCCCTTGTATCTCTCCGACGTGCTTTTTGTGCCTGACCTTGAGCTCAGCTTGCTCTCTGTGCGTGTCTGCACTCTGATGGGACTTTCTGTGGAGCACACTGCAGAATCCACAACAGTGACTGCTCTTGATACATGTACTGTTTCTCTTTGTGCATCTTTTGTGGATGGTCTGTACCGTGTTCCTCAAATCTCTTCTTCTCCTTGCTCTCCTTCTACTCCTGCTTCTGTTTTTGTCACTATTGTCCTGTCTGTTGAGCACCAGTGCCTCCTGCATTGACGTCTGTGTCATGTGGGCTCCGACACTGTGTCGAAGCTAATTAGGACACAGCCCGCCCTTGGTCTTGACGCGGCCTCTTTCAAGAAGCCGCCCAAGACCGATTGTCTGTTTTACGCTCAGGGTAAGATGCATCGCTGCACCTACTCTAACTCCCGTTCTTGAGCTCTTCGTCCTCTCAAGCTGGGCCATTCGGACCTTCTCGGTCCTCTCCCAATCGAGTCTTTGTCCGATCGGGGCCGATACGTCCTGACCCTAACCGATGACTTCACCCGGATGCAATAGGTGTACAACCTGTACCAGAAGAGTGATGCCGCTCTCGCAGTTAGTCTTTGGCTAGTGATGGCTGAGCGTCAGTCTTGCCACTTGCTACATACCTTCCACTCGGATCGCAGCGCCGAGTTTCTTGGCGAGATGGACTGTTTCTTTGCCGAGCGCGGAGTTTTTCACCAGGTCTCTGCTCTTGCCACTCCTCAGCAGAACGGTGTCTCTCAGCGCTGGAACCGCACCATGGAGGATGCAGTTTGTGCTATGCGGTCTGAGTGCGGCCTCCTGGAATCCTTCGGCTTTGAAGGATTCGCCTACATGATGTGGGTCTGGAACTGCCTCCCGCACGGCCCTCTTCCGGACCACGTTACACCGTACGAGCTCTGGTTTGGCTAGCGTGCCGATCTGCGTCTTGCTCGTGTCTGGGGCTCAGTGGCTTCTGTGTGGTACACGGAGGATCAGCAGGGGTCCAAGGTCTCTCCGTGGAGTCACTTGTGTGCCTTTGTCGGCATCTCCCCGCGGTCGAAGGCCTGGTGTTTTTGGGACCCCGCCCGTCATCGCATTGTTGAGTCCTATGATCCGCTCTTCTTTGAATCTCTCACCTACCGCAATCCGACCTCGATTGTGTTCAGGTCTGTCACACATGTTCCTACGTGTGATGTTTCTCGACGGATGGGGGAGTCTGAGCCTACGAGCACCTCTCGTCCGGCTGATGTGTCCGTTCGAGCCCCCTCCACTTCTCGGTTTCCGGCTCTTGATGACCCGGCGATCATCGTTGTAGGCCCAGAGACCTCTCCCGTCCAGCCTGTATCCTCTCCTGCACCCTCGCGCTCCACTAACATCCATGATGTTGTCCCTCTGTCCACCGGTACTCCTGTCTCTATGGGTGGTCCTGCTTCCACACCCAGTCTTGCGTCTCCGATCAGTTCACCAGCTCGCCTCCCACTGCATCACCTGCCCCTGTGCCTTAGTCCTCACCGGATGTGGCCGTGCCTGTCTCTGAGCCTGCGGTCAGCCCTTTGAGTCCAGGCTACTCGCGTGAGCCTGGTGGTCGTCTTCGACTGTAGGGCTCCGGAGTCCAGCAAGTGTCAGGTGCCGCACCCAGGCGCTCCACTCGTAGCGTTGCGAGTGGCGATCCGGCACAAAGGCCCTCGGCGTGAGTGTCCGTACAGATCACACAGAGGTACATCCAGCGTGTCCTGTAGGACGCGATCTGGTCACTTGCGAGTTTCGTACCGCTTGTGATGCATCAGCTGACCTTGTGGTCGTCAGGCCCAGTGCTGAGGCGTGTGCACTCGCCACACAGAGTTCTCCCTCGTTGGCACCTGATACGGGTACACTGAGGGACGCCCTCTCATCAGAGGATGCCGAAGCCTGGCGTGCTGCCTGTGAGGATGAGCTTTGTGCCATCCGAGAGCATGGAGTTTATGAGCTAGTCGACCTTCCACCTGGAAGGAAGGCGATTCAGGTCAAGTGGGTCTTTCGCAAGAAGGTGAAGCCGGATGGCTCACTGGAACGCCACAAGGTTCGCTTGGTCGTCAAGGGGTACTCTCAGATTGAGGGCGTTGATTACACTGACACCTTTGCCCCTGTCGGCCGCATGACCTCAGCCCGTGCTCTGTTTGGTGTGGTGGCTCAGCATGACTGGAAGTGCACCAGATGGATGTGAAGAATGTGTTCCTCCATGGCACTCTGGATGAGGAGATTTACGTGGCCCAGCCACCAGGCTTTAAGGACGGTGACAAGGTCTGGCGCTTGCGCAAGTCCTTGTACGGACTTAAGCAGTCTCCTAAGTGCTGGAACTAGGAGATCACAGGCACTCTGACTCGTGCGGGATATGTACAGAGAGAGGCACATCCCTCTCTCTTCATCCGACAAGCGCCTGAGCGGTTTACCGCCATCCTGGTCTATGTGGACGACCTCCTGGTCGTGTCTCCCTCCATGGAGGCCATCAGGGAGGCCAAGGCGGTCATCCCTACTGCCTATAGGATGAAGGACCTTGGTCCTGCAGTGGTGTTTCTTGGCATGGAGATCGTACGAGACCGCAGACGCCGGAAGCTTCTGTTGCATCAGACCCAATACACATGCATTGTGGGGGAGCGCTTTAGTGACCTCCTTGGTGTAGTGCCCACGGCCTCCACACCTCTCACACCTGGCAGGCAAGACGCCTTGAAGGTGGACGATCCCACACAACTGGGGGAGATAGTGGATGTGACCTTGCACCTCCGCCTCATCACATCTCTGATGTACCTGGTGTTGTGCTTTGTGCCGTGCCTGTACAGTTTCCTGTGACCACTCGGCTGTGTCCATACTCGTGTAGATCCCTGAGGCAGGCGGCCTTGGTGGCACCGGCGCGACAACAGGCGACTGACTACCCGCTTGGAGCTGACCGACCACTATTCCAGAGCCCCAGATGCCACCGGGACTCTTTGCTGTGCCTTCTACGTCTTGCAGGCGCCTTTCGGCGGACTGGCCATGAGGCCTATTTGCATGTTTTTGCATTGTATACTCACTGTCAATCGATGGATGCATGCATGTGACCAGTCGCTGCGTTCGTCCTTTGATTCTGCACGTCTAGGTTCAGACAGCGTAGGATTCTGACATGTGTGCGCAGAGTTACGGCCAAAACAGTGGTTTTGGGCCGGTTTTAGGACAGCTCTTGGACTGCCGCGTGCGGCACCCGCCGTGCGCCGCGGCAGGCATTTATTCCTTGGACGTGTCAGTTGTCATTTCTCTCTGCATATGCTATATTAAAGCATTCTGACACTGTGTCTTGTGTCTCCTAGCCAAACCCTTGCCGTTGTGTGTACGACCTGTGATTGTCGTCACCGTCTGACCAGGCACTGACGCCCAGTCAACGGCTGTGTTGCTAGGAAGCTTCTACGCACTTTCTTATGGTATCAGAGCAGTGAGACAGTTCTTACTGAGCTGCGCAGTAGAGACGCAGCAAAGCAGCAGCAGTGAGAGTCACCGCTGCAACAGAGTCTTCTGGGATCTGTTGGAGAAGGCCGGTCGCCGTCAACGTACTCCACCCACCACGTGAGATCGCAGCTGCAGAGGCAGCAGCAGCGGCGTCTACCGCAACGCACAGGTGTGTGGCGGCTGCGGTGCGTGCAGCCGCCCTCCCACAGCCGCAGCAGCAGAGCAGCAGTAGCAGTAGAGGCGGCGGCGGCAGCAGCGCAGTAGTAGCGCAGCAACAGCGGCCGCAGCAGCAGCGTGGCAGCAGCAGCGTTGGCAGTAGCAGTGCAGCAACGGTAGCGGCACAGCAGCAGCAGCGGCAGTCGCAGCGGCAGCAGCAGTGCAGCAGTGGTAGCAGCAATAGCGCGCGGCGACGGCAACCAGCAGCAGCGCGCGGCGGCGGCAGCCGGCAGCAGCTGCAGCGTGCAGCAACAACCGCCACGCGCAGCAGCAGCAGCGCAGCCACTGCTGCCACCGTTGCACACGCAGCTACGTAGCTGCTGCTGCAGCTGACAGCACAGCTGCAGCAGCAGCTGGGCGGAAGCTGCTACGCAGCTTCCGCGGAGCTACCGCGCGCCACCGCGAGGCGGCTCCACACGCAACAGAACCGTGACAAGAAAAGAAAAAAAAAGGAGGGGACGAGCTGACGTCAGCATTGTTGATTGCTCACGTCATCAGGTCGTGCTGACGTCAGCAACCACTTGCTGACATCAGCATTACACTTAGCCAAACTTTCACCTGAAAAGTCAAAAGTTGCCAGCGTTTCAACTCCCCGATAAACGCAGACGGTTTTGAAATCCGGCACACTTGACCTGTCGTCCCATAGTGAGCGGCGACATGAGTTCGCCCGACGACAAGGACAAGGGACCAGGGGATCCCTCCTCCTCTTCTTCAGAGGTATTGAGCCCTTGCTCGCAGGCCATTGCGGACCTGCGCAGCCAGCAGGAGGAGATGCATTGTCAGCAGCGAGAGCAGACTGACGCGATCCGCACGCTGACTGAGCTCCTACGTGCTCAGTCCACGGCTCCTTCGCGAATTTCTGAGGGAGCTGCCGGCATTGCAGCCTCCACCCAGCACTCGGCCCAGGTGCCCGTGACAGGTGCTCCGCCCGCTTCACCTTTGGTGTGGTTTCTCCACCACCTGCGGACCTCCTTGATGACGAGCCATTCATGCCAGGCTTTGAGGATGACTCCCAGGAGCGGGAGATTCGTCTTCTACAGGAGCGCCTCCGTCAGCTGCAGACGGGTATGCGACCTCCACCCGTGTCCCCGATACGACCGTCACCTGAGTTCCCCGGTGTTCACCCCCTTCCAGGAGTTTTCCCCGTCTCTCGCCCTCCTCAGCCTGCGGTTGCTCTCCCCACGGAGCGGCAGCCAAAGGACTTTGAGGCACCACCTCCACGGTACATCAGCGAGGATGGATTTGACTGCTGGGAGATCCTCTTTCAGGTGTGGGCCATTTCCGAGGGAGTGTGGCCTTACTACCACAGCCCATACCAGTCTACAGANATTCGTCTTCTACAGGAGCGCCTCCGTCAGCTGCAGACGGGTATGCGACCTCCACCCGTGTCCCCGATACGACCGTCACCTGAGTTCCCCGGTGTTCACCCCCTTCCAGGAGTTTTCCCCGTCTCTCGCCCTCCTCAGCCTGCAGTTGCTCTCCCCACGGAGCGGCAGCCAAAGGACTTTGAGGCACCACCTCCACCGTACATCAGCGAGGATGGATTTGACTGCTGGGGGATCCTGTTTCAGGTGTGGACCACTTCCGAGGGAGTGTGGCCTTACTACCACAGCCCATACCAGTCTACAGACCCAGCACAGGTGCTGACAGCAGCCCGGGCCATGCGAGGACTTCTCTACGCCATGCCACGCGAGACTGTCGTCGACTTCCGCCCCTTCCTCGGCGAGGCTGGCAAAGGCACCGGAGCTGATCCTCATGGAGGCTGGGATCTGGCGTTGTCCCTACTGGCCGCAGAGACGCACGCTACGTGTGCGTCGCATATTCGTGCTTTCCACTCGCTCTGCCAGGGACCAGCGGAGCCTGCGTCGGATTACTGGCGACGCGCCATGCGTATTCATACGCGTCTGGGGACCTCAGGGGGCACACAGCTGTGGGCACTTCAGACGATCATGCTCGGAGTTTGCCTGGAGTACACCGACATCTTCACACGGTATAGGGATGCTGCTCTCGAGCCTTTCTCAGCCACCCTGCAGCTGCTCCCTTGGGCCCATCAGCTTTTCCTCCAGGTGACATCGGCCCGCGAGGCAACAGTAGCACATCAGGAGACTTCCCTCGCTACAGCAGTCCTCGCCTCACCACCATCTTCCCTCCTGCAGTCTCCCTCATCTACCTCCATCACGACCTCATCTTCCTCCTCCTCTTCGACCCCGTCTACACCCACACAGACGCAGGGCATTGCAGTAGCTGCCCAGGGGAAGAAGAAGAATAGGAAGCGCGGATCGGGTCGGCAGCAGTCGTCATCCAGTGGTAGCAGTGGTCATTCCGTGCACTGCTACAACTGTGGAGGTGCCCATCGCTACACCAAGTGCCAGCAGCCGCTTGACTGGGAGCGCATCACTCGCGGACTTCAGGCTGCCCATGCTGCCCGCACCGCGTCCGGCACATCGCCCGCACACTCCTCTGGATGCGCGGCAACCACGACTGCAACTGTTCCTGCGTCCTCACCAGCGAGCAGCAGTGCTCCAGACCCACATGACCGCACCATCGCCGAGCTTCGTCATCTTCTGGCGCTTCGCTTTCAGGGAGGTGCGAGTGTGTTGTCATCGTCAAGTGGGTCAAAGACCACTTGTTCGTCCGTCCTCGTGACTCATGATGACACGTGTGGGGGTGCACAGTCCGCATGTGATGATGATGGGCTTGACTACACTGATTGGATTCATGAGTCTCACCTTCGTGATGTACGTCGTTCCTTCCCACAAACGGCTCAACTTCCCTCTGATGCCGAGTGTTCCATTACTCGTTGTACAGTGATGTCCACCAATCGTGACTCCGGTGGCACTTGGATCATCGATTCCGGTGCCACCAACCACATGACGTGTCGTCGTAGTGACTTTGTGGTACTTGGTCCTGTCACATCTGTCCGTTCTGTTCGTACAGGCTCTGGTCAGTCCTTACAGGTCCACGGTGTTGGGGTTGTATGCTTTGATGGTTTGTCTGGCCCCCTGTATCTCTCTCACGTGCTGTTTGTGCCTGATCTTGAGCTCAGTCTGCTGTCTGTGCGTGCCTGCACTCTGATGGGTCTCTCCGTTGAGCACACCGCTGATTCAGCGATGGTGACTGCTCTTGACACCCGTAGCATTGTCCTGCGTGCTTCAGTCGTAGATGATTTGTACCGCATTGCTCGAGCATCCTCCCCTTGCTCTTCCCCTTCCTCTGGTCGTGTTTTTGTCACTGGTGTTCTATCCCCAGAACACCAGAGGTTACTTCATCGACGTTTGTGTCATGTGGGCTCCGACACTGTGTCGAAGCTCATACGGACACAGCCCGCTCTTGGCCTTGACGTGGCTTCTTTCAAGAAGCCACCCAAGACCGACTGTCTTTTTTGCGCTCAGGGAAAGATGCACCAGTGCACTTACCCTGATTCGCGTTCCCGAGCGCTGAGGCCACTCGAGTTGGTCCACTCGGACCTGTTTGGTCCTCTCCCGGTTGAGTCCCTGTCCNCTCTGGTCGTGTTTTTGTCACTGGTGTTCTATCCCCAGAACACCAGAGGTTGCTTCACCGACGTCTGTGTCATGTGGGCTCCGACACTGTGTCGAAGCTCATACGGACACAGCCCGCTCTTGGCCTTGACGTGGCTTCTTTCAAGAAGCCACCCAAGACCGACTGTCTTTTTTGCGCTCAGGGAAAGATGCACCAGTGCACTTACCCTGATTCGCGTTCCCGAGCGCTGAGGCCACTCGAGTTGGTCCACTCGGACCTGTTTGGTCCTCTCCCGGTTGAGTCCCTGTCCGAGAGGGGCCGGTATGTTCTGACGTTGACTGATGACTTCACCCGGATGCGGTGGGTCTACAGTCTGCGTCAGAAGAGCGACGACGCCCTTGCGGTTTGGCTCTGGCTCGTGATGGCTGAGCGTTAGTCTCGCCACACACTACATACCTTTCGCTCGGATCGCGGCGGCGAGTTCCTCGGTGAGATGGACTCCTTCTTTTCTGAGCACGGCGTTTTTCACCAGGTCTCCGCTCCTGCTACTCCACTGCGGAACGGTGTCTCTGAGCGTTAGAACCGCACCATGGAGGATGCGGTCCACGCCATGCGGTCTGAGTGCGGTCTCCCGGAGTCCTTCGCCTTCGAGGGCTTCGCCTACATGACGTGGGTCTGGAACCGCCTCCCGCATGGTCCGCATCCGGATCATGTTACACCGTACGAGCTCTGGTTTGGCCACTGTACTGATCTTCGTCTCGCACGCGTCTGGGGTTCCCTGGCCTCCGTGTGGTACACCGAGGACCAGCAGGGATCGAAGATCTCCCCTCAGGGTTGCTTGTGTGCCTTCATCCGCATCTCTCCGCGGTCAAAGGCCTGGCGCTTTTGGGACCCCACTCGCCGTCGTGTCATTGAGTCCTGTGACGCGCTGTTTTTTTAGTCTCTCACATTCCGTGATCTGACTTCGATCACAGCCCTTTCTGCAGCTCATGTCCCTTTCTGTGAGGGTCCTCGGCGGATGGGGGAGACTTCTCCGCCAGCGACCATCTCTCGTCAGGCTGATGTGTCCACTCGAGTCCCCTCTCGATCTCCAGCACTTGATGATCCGGCTATCATTGCCGTTGGTCCAGAGATCCCGCCTGTTCAGCCTGTTTCACACCCCACAGGTACCGCTGCTCTCACGCCTCCTCCTGCATCACCACCTGTGTCCACTGGCACCCCTGCTCCGGCGTCTGACCCAGCCCAGCCCACTCCTGTCCCTACGTCGCCTGACACCCCTGTCTCAATGTCCGGGCCAGCCTTGCCCGCTGTCACCCCCAGCTCAGTGTCCCCCACACACGATTCTCGCACGGCATCTCCGGCTGCCTCGTCTCAGCCCACACCAGCTGTGGTCGTACCTGTCCCTGTAGTCGTACCTGTTCCTAAGCCTGAGGTGCGCCCCTTGACCTCCGGTTACTCCCGTGAGCCCGGTGGTCGCCTTCGACCACTGGATTCTGGAGCTCAGCGAGTGTCGGGTCCCGGACCCAGGCGTTCCTCTCGCAGCATCGCGAGCGGTGATCCAGGCACAAAGGCCTTAGGCCTGAGTGTCCGCACTGAGCTTTCAGAGGTACACCCAGCGTTCCCCATAGGGCAAAACCTGGTCACTCGCGAGTTCCATATCGCCTGTGATGCAGCAGCTGACCTCGTGGCCGTCAGGCCTGACACTTAGGTGTGTGCACTTGCCACACAGAGTTCCCCCTCTATGGCGCCTGACCCGGGCACATTGAGGGAGGCTTTCTCATAGCAGGATGCTGATGCCTGGCGAGGTGCTTGCGAGGATGAGCTTTGCGCTATCCGAGAGCACAGAGTCTACGAGTTGGTCGGCCTTCTCCCCGGGAGGAAGGCGATTCACGACAAGTGGGTCTTTCGCAAGAAAGTGAAGCCTGATGGCTCACTGGAACGCTACAAGGCCCACTTGGTCGTCAAGGGGTTCTCTCAGATTGAGGGAGTTGATTACACTGACACCTTTGTCCCTGTCGGCCGCATGACCTCAGCTCGAGCTCTGTTCGGTGTAGTCGCTCAGCATGACTGGTAACTACACCACATGGATGTGAACAATGCGTTCCTCCGTGGCTCTTTGGATGAGGAGATCTACGTGGCTCAGCCACCAGGCTTTGAGGACGGTGACAAGGTCTGGCGCTTGCGTAAGTCCTTGTACGGCCTCAAGCAGTCTCCACGGTGTTGGAACCGGGAGATCACTGGCACCTTGACTCGCGCAGGATACGTACAGAGTGAGGCAGACCCCTCACTCTTCATCGTACCGACACCCGAGCGCTTCACCGCCATCCTGGTCTATGTTGATAACCTTCTGATCGCGTCTCCGTCCCTGGAGGTCGTGAAGGAGGCCAAGGCTGTCTTGCAGACCGCCTACAGGATGAAGGACCTCGGTCCTCCATCGGTGTTTCTTGGTATGGAGATCGTGCGAGATCGCAGACATCGGACACTGTTGCTGCATCAGGCCCAATATGCACGAGTCGTGGGGGAGCGCTTTAGTGATCTCCTTGGTGCAGTGCCCACTACTTCCACACCCCTCCCACCTGATGGGCAGGATGCCCTGAAGGTGGATGATCCTACACAGCTGGGAGAGACAATGGACGTGACCTTGTACCTCCGTCTTATCGGATCTCTAATGTACCTGGCCACTACCACGCGTCCCGACATCGCATTCGCCGTCAACCTCCTCGCTTAGTTCTCGCAGGCTCCACGTGCAAGAGCTCTTCACGCGGGTGTGCGAGTGGTACGGTACGTGGTCTCCACGTCGTATCTCGGACTCTGCTTTCGTCGGCAGTGTTCGGTGGTCCTTGACGGCTACACTGACAGTGACTGGGCTTGGAGCCCTGACGGGCGCAGTCGCACTGGCTACGTGTTTCTGCTCGGTGGTACCGCTTTGTCTTGGCAAAGCGGGAAGCAGGGCTGCATCGCAAGTAGCTCGTCGGAGGCAGAGTATGTGGCTTTGGGGGCAAGGGCTGCTTAGGCAGTTTGGCTGTAGCGCTTGTTTCTTGAGCTTGGACAGTCAATACCCGCCATTGTGCTACGTTGCGACAACCAGAGTGCTCTCGCCATTGCGGAGAACTCTGGTGTTTTTCACGCTCGCACAAAGCACATTGCGGTTGAGCATCACTTTGTTTGTGATCTGGTGGAGCGACGCGTGATCTCCATCATGTGGGTTGGCACTGAGTTGCAGCGAGCTGATTTCTTGACGAAGGCACTTGCCCGCGGAAAGTTCCTGGTGGCCATTCGTTCTGTTGGGCTTCGCCCCGTGCGTGACAGTGGTTGAGTGTGGGATGTACGTTTGCGTCTCATCTGTCTGTGTCACCCACTATGTGGTTGTACCAGTGCTGCACGCGTATGGACATGCGTACCATCGGGTCATGGGGGAGTGTTGTGCTTTGTGCCGTGCCTCTATACTTCACTGTGACCACTCGGCCGTGTCCATACTCGTGCAGATCCCTGAGGCAGGCGGCCCTGGTGACACCGGCGCGACGATAGGCGGCTGACTACCCACTTGGAGCTGACCAACCACTGTTCCAGAGCCCCGAATGCCACCGGGACTCTTTGCTGTGCCTTCTACGTCTTGCAGGCGCCTTTCGGCGGACTGGTCATGAGGCCTATTTGCATGTTTTGCATTGTATACTCACTGTCAGTCAATGGATGCATGCATGTGTAGTCGTTGCGTCCGTCTTTTGATTCTGCACGTCTAGGTTCAGACAGCGTAGGATTCTGACATGTGTGCCCAGAGTTACGGCCAAAACAGTGGTTTTGGGCCGGTTTTAGGACAGCTCTTGGACTGCCGCGTGCGACACCCGCCGTGCGCCGCGGCAGGTATTTATTCCTTGAACCTGTCAGTTGTCATTTCTCTCTGCATATGCTATATTGAAGCATTCTGACACTGTGTCTTGTGTCTCCTAGCCAAACCCTTGCCGTTGTGTGTACGACCTGTGATTGTCGTCACCGTCTCACCAGGCACTGACGCTCGGTCAGCGGCTGTGTTGCTAGAAAGCTTCTACGCACTTTCTTGTACGGCCATTACCACTCGCCCCGACATCACTTTTGCCGTCAACCTCCTTGCACAATTTTTGCAGGCTCCACGTGCTAGAGCCCTCAAGGCGGCTATGTGAGTGGTGCGGTACGTGGTTTCCACGCCGTACCTTGGACTCTGCTTTCGCCGGAACTGCTCGGTGGTTCTTGACGGCTACAATGACAGCGACTCAGCGTGAAGCCCAGATGGACGTAGTCACACCGGTTACGTGTTCCTGCTCGGTGGTAATGCTGTGACCTGGCGCAATGGGATGCAGGGTTGCATTGCACATAGCTCGTCGGAGGCAGAGTATGTTGCTGTGGGTGCAAGGGTTGCTGAGGCAATCTGGCTGAAGCACTTTTTCCTTGAGTTGGGTCAGTCAGTGCCTGCCATTGTGCTTTGCTGTGACAACCAAAGTGCTCTTGCCATTGCAGAGAACTCTGGTGTCTTTTATGCTCGCACGAAGCACATTGCGGTTGAGCATCACTTCGTTCGTGATGTGATGGAGCGACACGTGATCTGCGTCATATGGGTCGGCACTCACATGCAGCGTGCTGATTTCTTGACGAGGGCACTGGCGCGCGGGAAGTTTCTGGTGGCCACTCATTCCGTTGCGCTACGCCCCTTGCCTGAGAGCAGGGCTGCAATACCGCGGTATTTAGTACCGCGGTACTCGAGTACCGTGGTACCACAGTACCGCGGTACAAATACCGCGGTATCATGATTTTGTGGCAGCTCATTACCAATACCGGTACCGGCACCGCGTTACCGACGGTATTGGTAAAGTACCGCGGTATTATACAATTACCGTGGTACACGGTATACCAATGCATAACACACACATTGTACCACGGAACTAAAATGTTTACCACGGTACTGAATGCCCTAATACTTTCTGACACCATAAATGAATTCTAAGCTTAAACAATGAGATAAGTAATAGATGTCATGAACTTGGAACTCAATTTTGTATTCTCACAAAGAAAGGATACACCTTTACATGATATTCACTTGTGATATGGAGATGTTTAGGTGGAGTAGAAGTTAGGGGACAAGAAATGAGGGAAGGGGAGGAGGGCAAGTTTATGAAGAGATACTCTAGTTGAATACCGTAGTCTCTTACATTCTCTTGTTTGTTAGAGCTCAATAACAGGACAGTTAAATTGGACTGCAGTTTTCAGCCTTGGAATTTTGGACCTGTTTGTCCAAAAGCCCTCGTGTTTTCTTAGTGTCATATTTTGGTCAAACGTCCATGTGCTTGGTCTGTCCATAGGACTTTGCTTTTTGAATTCTGAAATTTTGAATGTTGAGGGCGAAGTCGTACGTCGCGGCTCGCTTCGCACGTAGATTTGCACGTCGATTTCCTGTCCATTGCGAGCGTCCGAATGCACACTCTTCCGCATTACCACATTGACTTAGTTGTAGCGCGTTACCGTTACTTGACCAAAACAAAATCTTTCACGTTCTCATTACCGCGTTACTGTACCGCGGTATGATACCGCGGTACAGAAGAGGGGTACCCTGCCAGGTCAGTACCGATACCGTACCGGTACCGCAAAAAAGAATACCGTACCGCGGTACTACAATACCGCGGTACAAAAACACGGTATACCGCGGTACCGGTATTACCGGCATCAGCCCTGCTTGAAAGTGGTTAAGTGCAAGGTGTGTCTGTGACTGCGTCACGACTGTTTCTGCACTCGTCATTGCACTCGTTTCAGTGCTCCATGTGTATGGACATGCGTACCATCGGGTCATAGGGGAGTGTTGTGATTTGTGACCACTCGGCCATGTCCATGCTCGTGCATATCCCTGATGCGGACCCAGGTGGCACCCGGGCATCGTCTGGTGGTGGACTACCTGCTCGGAGCTGATCGACGTTCTCCCTAGAGTCCTGGATGTAGTCTGGGACCTTCTGTAGTTTTTCTGTAGCTTGTAGGATTTTATCGCTGGACTGGCCGTGGGCCCGATTTGCATGTTTTGCATTTTGTGTCCACCGGTTGTTACCGGATGCATGCATGTGACCAGTCGTAGCGTCCGGCTTGAGATTCTGTACGTGTAGGTTCAGATGGCGTAGCGTTCTGACTTGTCTATGCTGAGTTACGGCCAAAACAGTGGTTTGGGGCCGGTTTTAGGACAGACCTTGCACTGCCGCGTGCGACACCCGCCGTGCGCCGCGGCAGGTACTTATGCCATGGATCTGTCATTTTTCATCTCTCTCAGCAAATGCTATTGAAGCCTTCTGACACTTTGCCTTGTGTTGCCTAGCCAGACCCTTTCATTTTTTCAGGGTGAGCTCCTGTCTGCCCATCTCTTGGTATTCGTGCTCTCTCTCTCTTTTCTGCTCCACTGTGGCATGTGTGTGCGTCTACTTTCATTCCAGCACAACAGTGACATCAGAGGGGATCCACTCATTTAACATTCCCACGCCCACTGGAGCAAGGGAAACTCTGCCGGAAAAAGGTTAGGGTCTCACCATGCCTGTTGATGACGTAAGAGCTGAGAACTAGAAGAGTTGCTTGCTTGCACAACATAGCAATCGACACAGCTCCGCCACGTGTTCTTCACAGTGTACTCTCACACAGTACGTTGCTAGAGGGGTTCTCTCATTCTCTCAGGAGGGGGAATTGAGGGGGAGGGAGAGAGAGGTAGCGGGGGATGGAGAGAGAGAGAGAGAGAGAGAGAGAGAGAGAGAGAGAGAGAGAGAGAGAGAGAGAGAGAGAGAGAGAGAGAGAGAGAGAGAAAGAGAGAGA
>SZWC01012484.1:63591-85783 GCA_023375785.1 Penium margaritaceum | reverse complement strand
GTCTTTTACGCACACGACCATTGCTTCCTCTTGTGGTTGTTGGGAAAGGAGCTATCCGGCTCAGTTTCAGGTCTACAGAAGCAAATTCCAGGAAACTAGCAGAGGCCTGCTTCTATTGACAATGGAACTTCATTGTTGGGAAGATCAGGTGGCAAAATGTCTACGGTCCAAGTTTCAGGCTAATCCAACGGTCGGACTGGAAAATATGAATTTTTGGAATTTCTAGGGTCATCGACCGCCAATGTCTAGATCACCATGAGCGATGGCTTCATGCCATAGCCTGAACAAAGAAAAGCGCAAGAGGTTCAGGGTCAAGACCTGGTGGGACAAAATTCAAAGAGGTCCCATATTCTTGGATTGTCTTGTCAGAGTGTGGTGACGAGGAAAATGGTACCTCTTCTTGCTTTTAAGGTGAGGTGAGATCCTTGTGTGCTAACCATGGACACATGGCAATTTCCCATGGGATTGTGGGTTATTTCACCACTACAAGTTTGGCACAAGAGCATTTTCTAGCCCTGTAGGTAATTTGTGAATGGTTAGCCTGATTTTTAGACTGATTTCCCCTCTTCTGTGAGATTCTAGACTGTAGTGTGTGAGCCTTAGCCTCCATGGCAAAGTGGTGTGACTTTTGTGAGGGCTGACTTGCCTGAGCTTTAGCTCTCTGTGCACTCCATCATTTGGAGTGATTAAACCACCATTCGTCAACACACCTGATGCCTTTTCATTCCCTCCAAGGACACCTCCCTCCCAAAGATCGAACACTTGGTATCAAAGCTAGATTCTGCTAGTGGCATGTTATAGTTAAACATTGACCACTATAACAATCAAACACAATATCTTAAATTTTACAAAACAAGCTTTCAAATGAGCCCAAGATTGCATCCAGCATAACTCTGCATCCAACCGTTGAAATCCAACGGTTGGATGCAGACTTATGCTGAGAACGAGGTCGGCGAGGGCTATCATCTTCTCTTTGAGTGAGAAAGTTATCCTGTAATGACCATAACTTTGCTGTTTCTTGCTCAAATTTAACACATAGCACATGCGAATAGGATTAATTTTCCTGAGCTTTCCATTTTTACAAAAGTATTTCTATTCCACTGGTACCTTTGGGAGAAACGCCATTTACAAGTTGGCTGGTGTTAGCTAGAGTAGGAGCAGCAGCATACCCTGTTTTCAAAACGACATATCTTTCAAAGTCCCTCGTTGATGATCCTGGTTTATTGGTCCATCTAAAGGAATTTGAGCTAGTTTTCTAGTGGTAGGTTCAGGTTTTCTAAATTCCAAGTCTTCTAGCCTCTACATTCGATTTTCTCTGAGATGGATTTCTGGTAGAAGCAGTAGTAGAAACAGGGGTAGCGCCGCCACTCAAGGGCAGCATTCAGCATCACCAACGCTCCAAATGGTAGCACCAGGCATGGTGACAGCAGCCCAGCCCTTGCAGAGGCTGGAGGGACACACCAACTTAACGTTTTGGAAAATCAATACTCGCCTCTTTTCGGAGGAGATGGGCTTTTGGGAGGTGGCGAGCGGCGACGAGCCAGCTTCAAATCCACAGGCAAAAGGCATCACCACAACACAGGAGGTGGCTAGGAAGACGCCGTAGAAAAGTGTAGCAGATGCAAGTTCATCTACAACTGTAGTGGTAATGTATGAAGAGTTGAAGAAGAAGGACAGGCAAGCTTACAGATTGCTCGTCAACACCAAATCCAACTTGTATCTTTAGTATGTGAGTGACAAGGCTAGTATAAAGGAGGGGTGCGACATGCTTTGTAAGAAGTATGAGCGCAAGGATCCTAAATTCCTCATGCTTTTAGAGGAAACGATGATGGCATTGAAAATGAATGTTGGTGAAGGGATAGAGGCGTACATGGAAATGGCAAAGGATCTGGCAAAGCAGTTGAAAGTGACCGAGAACCCCGTGGAAGAGACGCGCTTCATCCTCCTCTTGCTGAGGGGATTCCCAACTAGATACGACACGATGTGAGAGATACTAGAGTGCCAGTTGACTCTTGACCTCCACTTCATCTGCACACACCCGGTATAGGTAGAACTACGTTGCAATGCAAGAAAGTGCGGTAACGGCAGCAGCAATGAAGCACCTTTTGTGACAACAAGCTCATATAACCAGTAGAAGCAGCAATCTGGGCAATACATAGGCAAGAAGAAAGGCAAGTACCACTACTGCCAGAAAGAGGGGCACTACAAGAAAGAGTACTTCAAGTTTGAAAGGGATTAGAAGGAGTAGTAGAAGCAATAGTCTCCACAACATCAACAGCAGTCACAACAGTGTCAACAGCAGCACTAGCAGAACCAGGTTAAAGTACGCCACTTTGGCAACATGAACGTGGCCGAAGAAGTGCACGGCTGACTCTTCATGGCAAAGTCTGACATGTCGCAGATGGAGAGGGCAGATTTGGCATGTTATAAGGACTCAGCGACCCTGAGTCCTTGCACCCTGAGTCCTTGCACCCTGAGTCCTTGCACCCTGAGTCCTTGCAGCTTGAGTCCTTGCACCCTGAGTCCCTGCATCCTTAGTCAGGGTGCAGCAAGAGTCTAACGCACCATGAGGAGTGGTTCTTGCAGGTTCAGTCAATCCCCACTGAACCTATTGCTTTAGAAGATGATTGGGTGGTATGTGCTGAGGGGATTGGGATTGTGGAGATCTAGTTGGAGACCCCATGTGGCATTGAAGTGGGAGTGTTCCATGCCGTGTTGTATGTTCTTAATGTTTTGTTCAACATCCTCTAACTCTCCTCTCTGACAGATTTAGGACCGCGCGTCGTCTTTGGCAATAACTATGGCTACTTCCTTGCGAAGGACACAGGGGAGGAGCTGGCCAGGTTGGTGAAGCAAGGGGACATGTACCACTTGCTGGGGGCAACAAAGATCCCACGTGAGCAGAGTCTTGCAGCAGTGGTGCACGCAACAGATGTTGAGATCTGGCATGCCCACTGTGGCCACATTGGCTTGCGCCTTGCAGCTGCTTCAAGCAAAGTACATGGTGCGTGACTTGCCCACCAACTCTAACTTTAAGCAATAGTTGTGCATCGGGTGTTTGGAGGGCAAGCAGCACCGCAAGATGTTCTCTAGATCAGAGGAGCGCGCAAAGTAGGTCTTGGAGCTGGTCCACACAGCCTTGTGTGGCCAGATGCACATTGAAAGCTTTGGAGGCTCTAAGTATTTTCTAACCTTCATTGATAAATTTGGCCGTTATACTGATGTGTACTTCTTTTCTTCCAAGGACCAGTGCTTTGACAGGCTCAAGGAGTTCAATGCAATGGTAGAGAACCAGACTTGCAAGAAAATCAAGGTGCTGCATAGCCATTGTGATGGAGAGTACCCGAGCAAGGAGTTCTAGGACTGCCTCGCAGCAGCTGGCATGAAGGCACAATGTATTGCAACATAGTTTGCGCAGTGGAATGATGTAGCAGAACGTGCCAACCGCACCATTGTTGAGTCAGCGTGCTCCATGCTGCACACGGCTTGGCTCACCTACAGCTTCTGGGCCGAAGCAGTGACCGTTGCGGTGTACATCAAGAACCGCAGTCAAAAGAAGGCGCAAGAGCAGGTGACGCCATACAAGGTGTCGTTTGGCAAGAAGCCAGGCATGGGTCAACCGCGAGCGTTTGGCAGGTAGGCGCACATGCAAGTGCGCAAGAAGAAGCAGCATAAGTGGGATGCACAGAGCATTCAGACGTTGATGATTGGTAACAACGTGGCAAGCAAGGCGGATCGCCTCTATGAGAGGGATACTAGACACGTGATCATCTCCACGATCGCCTCACATGTTGTCTTCAATGAGAGCAACGTCATCGGAACCAACATTGTTTGTGAAGAGGAGGCAAAGACTAGCAACTGACGAGGTAGTGGGAGCAGACACCCTTCCTGAACCAGTCTCTCCTGATCCTTCCTCTTGTGTGAAAGTGGGAGAATCAGTCCACTCTTCCATGTCTGATGTAGTGACTTTCTCACAAATGCCTTCACCTCCAAGACACATAGGGTGAGGCGACCAGAAAGCTCACACTGAGACTCACAACCCGCATCAAAGAAGCCGTGAACATCAAGCAGACCCTTTGGGCCACGTTGGAATTACCTCCACCTGGGGGCCGTTTTCCAACAAAGGGTTATGGGCCCACAGCCCTGACCGGTCTGGATATCGCTCACGACTTTCGCGACAACGGCCTCACAATGCAACGACGTGGACTGGAAGATTGACATGCAGCTGCAGGCGATGGCCCTCCTCATGGCCCTTCTTGACATTTGGAGCCCTTTCATCACAGTCTTGGGAGGATGAACAGAGGACAAGCTCACCTATGGTGCGGTTGCAGAGTACATCCGCAACGAGGCACAGCGACAAAGCTGCGGGGAGTCCTCATCGTCCTCATTGGCCCTCGTCACCAGAACACATGGTGGCGGAAGCGGGGCCAAGGGAGATGGCGGACATGGCGGCCGCAAGAAGGGCGCCAAGAAGGGTGCGTGCCGTAACTGCGGCAAAGAGGGCCATTGGGCCCGTGAGTGCACCAAGGAGGCAAAGGCCGATGGCAAAGACGCCAAAGGCAAGAAGGCGCTCCTCAACGGCGCTCAGAACCATTACCTCAAGAAGGCCAACCGGCGATGCCTTGACTCCGGAGTGGAGGAGCATACCCAAGTCGAGAAGGTTGGGTTCATCAACTACACCATGTCCAGCAAATCCATGGTGGTCGCGAACGACAAGGTCAAGCCGGCGGCTGGCCAAGGAGATGTGGACGTGGAGGTGGTCGTTGGTGGGAAGCGGATGCAGCGCGTCATCAAGGACGTGCAGCACGTACCTGGCTTGGCTCACATTCTAAGTGTCAGCCCCCTGACTGACAAGGGTTACGAGGTGCTCTTCAGGAGAAGAGGGGCAGTAGTGCGGAAGGACGGTGGTGGCGAGCCTGTGCTAGAGGCTAAGCGCAAGGAGGCCTCTACATTGTGGAGACAGAGGTGATACCGGCGGTGACAGATTGAGCAGACTTGCAATAACGCACCGTCAACCTGGCCAAAGGAGGGGGAGCTGATCTCGAGCTCTAGCACCGACAACAGGGGCATTCCTCACCTGCAGTTGTGAAGGAGATGGCGAAGCGCAAGCTGGTATGCAGCCTCGTTATCAACGGTGCGGAAGAGATGATAGATGCAGCAATGCACAAAAAGTGTGAACCTTGCATTTTGGGCAAGGCGCGGCCTAAACCGTTCAACGAGAACATGAATCGCGCCTTAGACCTGCTAGAGGTCGTGCACAGCAACGTGTGTGGACCATTCAAGATGGCATCAAAGAGTGGCACCCGTTACTTCATCACCTTCATTGATGACTACAGCAGAAAACTCTTTGTGTACTTCATGAAGCGGAAAGGCGAGGTCGTGGACTAGCTGCAGGAGTATGTCGCCGCGGTGGAGAGGCAGACTGACCAGAAGGTCAGAGCGCTACGCAGCGACAACGGCGGAGAGGACGTGCGCTATAGCGGATAGATGAAGCAACAGTGTATAAAATCGCAACAAACTACACCGTATTTGCCTCGGTCAAATGGCGTGGCGGAGCAGGCAAACCAGACGCTGCTGGACATGGTACGGACCATGTTGGTGGATGTGGACTTGTCGCAAAGCTTCTGGGCAGAAGCTGTGCGTACGACAAGCTACACCATCAACCTCACTCCTACATCGGTGCTAAAGGGGAGGAGCGGCTGGAAGACGCCGCACGAGGTTTGGAGCGGGTGCAAGCCAAGTGTGGAAAGTGTTTGGGTGTAAGGTGCACGTGGTGGTGCAGGCTGTGCAGAGACGTGACAGCAAGCTCAAGCTGCGGGCAAATTTGTCTCTTCCTTGGCTATGAGAGCGCACATATGGCGTACCGGCTCTACGACATATGCAAGGAGGAGGTATTCCGGAGCCAAGACGTCGAGTTTGACAAGCAGCATAGCTACATCAGAAGCAACGACGTGGGCGTGGTGGACTCTCCAAAGACAGGGGAGTGGTTCCAGCTCCTTGATAACGAGGAGCTGGTGGACGCCAAAGTTGAGGATGTGGCATCAGAGCGCAAAGGTGCACTAGCGGTGGCAGCCAACATGGAGGACTCTGATGATGATCAAGCTGACGAGGAGATCCACTGGAAGGATCTGGTGGATGAGGCACCGAGGGTGCCAAGGCGCGCACTCCTGGTAGAGTGTGCATTAGTCGTCGGTGGAAAATCCACTGGACGTGGCGATAGTTCGGGCGATGTTTTGTCAGAGCAAGAGAGATCCTTGGCGAGCCGTCCGGTCGATGATTCACCAGAGCGTGTTGAGTTGGAGGGATCGCAGCAGAGTGACGATGCGCCACCAAAACTACTGTGCCGCAGAGGGAGGCACTGAAAAGGGAGAAAATGCTTCAATGCAAGCACCTGTCGATGGATTGGCATGACGCGGTGCATGCTGGCTGCATCAACATAGCCGGCTATCATGCAAGGGGCGCTTGCATGGCCCAAAGGGGATCAATGGGATGCAGCTATCAAATCGGAGCTAGCGTCCATCACAGAAAATGATATGTGGGAGCTGGTTGACAGGCCGAAAGATGCCAAGGTCATCCGTTCAAAGTGGGTCTTTAAGACAAAGTTCACAAAGGAAGGTGTGGTTGACAAGTACAAGGTGCGGCTGGTGGCAAAATGCTACGCACAGCGTAATGGGGAGCACTACGATGAAACATTTGCTCCTGTCGCCAAGTTCACAAGCATCCGAGCGATCCTTGCGGTGGGAGTCACGAAGGACATGGAGCTCCACCAAATGGACGTAAAGACGGCCTTCCTCGATGGCATCATAGATGAAGAGATCTACATGGAGGTGGCAAAGGGGGTAGAGGCGCCAGAGGGCAAGGTGTGTAAGCTGCGGAAGTCCTTTTACAGGCTAAAATAATCGCCCAGATGCTGGTACCAACGGATGGACAGCTTCATGGCACAACTCGGCTTCAAGCGCTGTGAAGCGGATCACAGTGTGTACGTGCGGCGTGACGACCAGCTCCATCAGATCGTTGCAGTATACGTGGACGACCTGATTGCGTGCTCGACGGATTTGCTGAGCTTACAACAGTTGAAAGAGCAGCTGAGCAGCAGATTCCATATGTCGGACATGAAGGAGCTAGAGTACTACCTCAGGGTGAGCATTACGTGGAACCGGAGCACACGCACGCTTGAGTTGGGACAGCCCAAATACATGGCCAAGGTGTTGAAGCGGTACGGCATAGAGGAATACAAACCAGTTGGCAGTCCAGTCTCCACGACCAGTGAACTGAGTGCGGCAATGCCGCCACAAACAAGAGAAGAACGGGAGGATATGGCAGGGGTGCGCTACCAATCGGCGGTGGGCAGCCTCATGTGCGCCATGGTTTTGACTCGACCAGACCTGGCCTATCGGGTGGGCCAAGTGAGCAGGTACGTGGCCGATCCCAGGCCACTACACTGGTAGGCGGTCAAGAGCATCATCCGCTACCTGCAGGCTACGCAGCATGCGCGCTTGATGTTCGACGGCAAGGGGCAGGCGGACCCCTTGCGTCTGGTCTGCTACACGCACACAGAATACGCTGGCGATGTGGACAAGTGGAAGTCCACATCCGGCTACGTGTTCTTCCTTGCTGGTGCAGCAGTCTTGTGGTGTATCAAAAAGCAAGACTGCGTCGCAACCTCCATAGTGGAAGAAGATTACATCGCACTGACCGAGGCGGTCAAGGAGGCGGTGTTGCTCCGCAAGTTGCTAGGGGAGCTCGGCGTGCCGCAGCAGGAGCCTACAGTGGTGCAAGAGGACAACACCGGCTCAATGTCGCTGACCAACAACCCAACGTAGCGCACGAGGACAAAGCACATGGACGTGCGTTACCACTATGCACGAGATATGGTTGAAAAGGGGCAAGTGGTGCTGCACCACTTTAGCACGCACAACCTGCTTGCGGATTGCTTGACCAAAGCGCAACCCGTCGACCAGCACGCATTGAGCGTGCCGGGCTTGGGATGACCAGCTATGATGGGCTGGAGGACGCAGTGGAAGATGAGTGAGAGCAAGCAGGAGCAGCGGGCATGGCAGGTGCAAGGAGGAGAATGTTGAAGATTTGCCCATCTGCATGCCCAACTGCGGCGCCGGGAGGCGCTGACGAGCCGCCAGAGATAGGACAATCCTCATTGACGGATCTGGCGACTTGAAGATTCTTCGGATCCTCAAATGAAGGATTGCCTCTCAAAGTTGACGAGTTGCTAACTCCGGTGGAAGTTGTTTCACCGGAATCGGACAAGTAACAAGGGAGATATGGGCTTCCAAAGTTTGGGTGTGCGCGACAGCTCTGGGAGTCGGCCGCGGTTCGACCGGAGGTGGATAATCCACCTGACCGAGTAACAAAAGTCCATGTGGAGATTTTGCTCGAGAAGGGCTGCCGAGGCGTCCGGCGAATGATCCGCCGAATGCCAGTAGTGTAGTTTGTTACTGAGGGACTTGGTCAAAATTTCGACTGCAGGTCCGCGAACAGGTTTCAACCCACATCCATCCACATCATTAGACTCGATGATTAACTCATCGAAACAGACCCCAAAAGTGCAACGGGTGCCGCCACTATGCGTAGGGACATCTGCGCCTCTGGAAAGGCGTTTTGACGGGTCCTTGATGTGTGAAGGTGCCTTGGGGGGCGACGTGGTCCGCGCCGCCGAGTGAGCGGTTGGTTTGGGGTGCTGCGCTTCGACTGACGTAGCGGGGGCTACGATTATCCGTATTGCACACGATTTTGTGCGTTGGAGAGCTCATGACTAGCCCTACAAATTTTTAGATTACGTTCATGTTCAAAAACTAATGCAAAATTTTGTTATTCACCTCGCAAAAGTGACTAAATCACACATGCCTTCAACTCCCAGACACATAGCGTGAGGCGACCAGAAAGCTTACGCTTAGACTCAGAACCCGCACAAAAGAAGCTGTGGACACCAAGCAGACCCGTCGGGCCACGTTGTAACTGCCTCCACCCGGGGGCCGTTTTCCGACACAGGTACCCTCTTGGAGTGCGCTAAGCCTTGTGAGTGTGGCCATTTCCAGATGCTTCAGAATCCATAATAGATGAATGTCGCAGTTGCAGCAGACTCACAGGAGCAAACATCTTACAAGGATGCCATGGGTGCACCTGATGCCGCAGATTCAGCACAATTTGTGTAGCAAGAGATGTAGTCATAGCTTGACAACGGTACATGGGAGTTGACAAAGCATCCACGTGGGCGTAAGGTGATCAAGTGCAAGTGGGTGTTCAAGAAAAAGCAAGGAGCAGATGGCAACCTCAAAACGTACAAGGCAAGGCTGGTCGCCAAGGGCTACTTGCAGCAAGAGGGCATCAAATACACAAAACCCTTTGCTCCCATTGCCAAGTTTGCCTTTGTGCACACTCTCTTCTCCTATGCAATAGATAAGGACTTTGAGATCCACCACATGGATGTCGAGGCAGAATTCTTGAAAGGTGACTTTGAGGAGATCTACATGGAGAAGCCAGAGGGGTTTGTCATGGATGGCCAAGAGCACCTGGTTTGTAAGGTGCAAAATTGGTTGAACGGCCTCAAGCAAGCGTCACGTGCTTGGAACAAGAAGATCAATGCAGCGTTGTAGTGCATGGGGTTTGAGCGCAGCCAATGTGACTATAATGTCTAGCGCTGGTAGCATGAGCCAAAAGGTCCTCATCATCATTGTCTATGGGGATGACGAACTCCTCCTCTCCAACACCATGTTTGCACTGTAGGAGTTAAAGGAGGAAATGAAGGAGCGCTTTAAGATGTCTGATCTCGGGGAGGCGTCATAGTTCCTCGGCATCTAAATCATGCATGATCGCAAATCACGCTCTATTTTATTGTAGTTGAGCCGCAACATCAAGGACATACTACACCGGTTTGGCATGGCAGAAGAAAAACCCACCCACAAGGTATTGTCGGATCTGAAGCCTCGACCTGACAGTCGCAGCTTCAAACGCAACAGTACCTTGTGAGCTTCATTGGAGAAATAGATGCTGCTAAGCGACAGAAGGAAGAATAAGCGTGGTCGGCAGTCTCATGTATGGTGGCAACCAGGCTGGACCTGGCACAAATTGTGAGTACTATGAGCCAGGACATGGCGAGCCCCAGACCTTAGCACCAGAAGTTGGTGAAGCAAATCTTCCGCTACCTTGGTAGAACCATCAACATCGGCATCACCTACAACGACACAAGCAACAGCATCATTGGCCACACAGACTCAGATTTGGCTTCAAACCCTGAAGATCACAAGTCCATCTCCATACATGAGTTTCTCATGAATGGGTGTGCCATATGCTGGTGCAGCAAACGGTAGGTGGTTATGGCCACCTCAAGCATGGAAGGTGAGGACATGTCTCTCGGCTTTGGAGCCAAGGACGCAGTTTGGAGCCAACATTTCATGGCAGAGATGAGTGGGAGTGCAGGAGCTCCTGTTCTGGTGCGCGGCGACAACCTAAGCGCAATCGCATTTGCCAACAATCTAGAGCACCATGCAACAAGCACGTTGACATCGCACATCACTTCATCTGGCACATGGTGCAAGAGGTGGCTATCAAGCTGGAGTTCACTCCATCGAGAAAGCACGTCACTAATTTGTGCACCAAGCTAGTGACCCGTGAGAAGAGAAAACTATACATGAAGGCATGTGGATCAGCCCATTCTGACCATGGCAAAGTGGGAGATTGTTGGGAGAGGGGCCATCCGGCTCACTTTCAGACGCACAGGAGCAACCTCAAAGAAACTACTAGATGCCTGCTCCGTTCAAAAATCCCACTTCATCAACGGAAAGATCAGATGGCAAAACGTCCACAGTGTAAGTTTCAGGCGGATCCAACGGTCGGATTGGGAGATGTAAGGTTTTGGAATTTCTGTAGTAATTGTCCGCCGGTGTCTGGATGACCATGGGTGACGGCTGCATGCCTTAGCCTGAAAAAAGAAAAAGGCAAGAGGTTCAGGTTCGAGACCTGATGGGACAAATATTTTAAAGGTCGTAGGTTGTTGGATTGCCTTGTCACAGTGTGATCACTAGGAAAAAGGTACCTCTCCTTACTTTTATGTGAGGTGAGATCCTTGTGCGCTAGCCATGGACACATGGTGATTATTCATGGGATTGTGGGTTATGTGACCACTAAGACTGTGCTACGAGAGAATTTTCTAACCCTCTAGGTCATATGTGAGTGGTCAGCCTGATTTGAAGACTGGTTTTCTCTCTTCTTTGAGATTATGGACTCTAGTGTGTGAGTCTGAGCCTCCATGGCTAATTGGTGTGGCCTGTGAGAGGGCTGACTTGCCCAAGCTGTAGCTCTATATGTACTCCATCATTTTGAGTGACTCAACAACCATTCTACAGCACAACGGATGCCTTTTCAGTCCCTCCAAGTCACCTCTCTCCTCGAGATCCTGCAGTGGTGCCTTGATCTCGTCAAGCAGACTGGAAAGCCAGTGTTTCCTTGCACAATTCCAAGAGTGAGATGTACTCCACCAGAGCAGTAGACAGCGAGACGCAGTCCTGCTTCCTGCTTGCCCATGAGATTGTACCACCATTGAGAAGACCAAAAAAGCCCGTGGTGGACTTCCTGTCATCAATCCTCCCTCCCCATTCGGCGTCATTGTAGCACTTGAGTTGCATTGAGTGTAATCCTTCAAGACCTCCAAACCAAAGTCCCATGTGCTATGTCTTTCTCAGATAGTGGAAGATCTGCTTCACAGATTGCCAATGTTTTGGCACAGGGTTAGCCACAAAACCGCTCACCTGACCTACCATCTAAGTGATGTCCGGTCACGTCCCCACCATCGCGTATAAAAGGCTTCCGACTACGGACTGGTATGGAATGTTTTGCGTTCCTTACCGCTGTGCCTCTTTCCTTGGGGTCATGGAGGCGGAGAGCTTGCACCTGCAGGGCATGGGGGTGCTGATGGGTTTGCAATCCTCCATGTTGAGGTGCTTTAAGATATCCATGATGTACCTGGTTTGGTTGACTTGGATGGTGCCTGCTTTGCAACTGCAGCGGACTGCGGTCCCGAGGTAGTACTCAAGAGATTCCATGTCCTTTATAATGAACCTTTTGGCCAACAATTTCTTCAGATATGTAAGGGCCTCATGGGAGGAAGAACACATGATCAGACCATCTACATACAATGCCACAAGCAGCCAGCCACGCTCCTCCTCCCGCACATAATAGCTAGAATCATTCTTGCAAAGCGCGAAGGAGAGCACAGCTGTGAAGCTGTCCATCTCCTTGTACCAGATCCGTGGGGCCTGTTTCAGCCCATACAATACCTTCACCATGGGACAAACTTTTACTGCGGGTGCATCCACCCCCTCCGGCACTGCCACAAGCACCTCATTGTCCAACTTCTCGTAAAGGGAGGATATTTTGACGTCTATTTGGTGGATCTCCAGGTCTTTGGCGGCTGCAACAGCCAGCTAGGACCGTGGCAACCAGTGCAAAGGTCTCATTGTACTCAGACCCTGTGCAATGTAAGAATTCCTTCGCCACAACCCTTGCCTTGTACTTGATATTGTTTCCATCTTGCTTCCACCCACTTTGAGTCCACCACGTGAGCGTTAGCGGGTCTGTCCACCAGCTCCCATGTATCATTTTCTTCGATGGACACAAGCTTGCTATGGACTGTCTCTTTCCATTTGGCCGCATCAGGCCTTTTAAACGCCTCTACCACAGTGAGCGGCTATCCTTGAGCCAAACAGAACCAGCTTAGTCCAGTCCAGCTTCCGGGTTCAGCATCATGCTATGACATTTGTGTTCTTTGCCGCGTGCTGTGGTGTGGCATTGTTGGTGCGTCATATCTGCTGCTGGCTGTCCTGAAGCTGAATCTTCCTCTGGTGAAGAGCCGATGGCCTCCAAGCTGATCTCAAAGGCCTTTGACGTCTCTGACTCTAAGTCAGAGCCCGCCGCTGTGTTAGCCTGCGCAGCCGCTCTCCCTACCACACCACTCTTCTTCGCGGTCTGCTGCACAGGCACCACTTGCCAGTTTTTGGGAGCTTGATCTACCAACTCCAGCAGCACCAACCACTCTCCTTGTTTTGGGGCTTGCGTAGGATCAAGCAGCACGCCCTTCCCTAGTGCCCTCTCAGCAAAGGTCATATCCCGGCTGGTGATTAGCCTCCTCACTGCCAGGTCCCAAAAGCGGTAGGTCTTGTGGGCAGATTCATAGACCACCATAACACACTTCCATACTCTCGCATCCAGCTTGCCGCAACGTTCTCTCACCTAGACCTTTGCCCATGCAGTACAGCAACAGACCTCCAGATGTGAGGCATCCGGCTTCTATCCTGACCACACATCCTGTGGCGTCATCCATTGCTTGCCCTTTTTCTTGCAACCCCTGCGCAGAGCAGCCGCAGGAATTAGGTTGAAGAGGTATCATGCCAATCTTGCAACTTGTGCCCAGAAGTGCGGTGAGAGTTTTGCATCAAAGAGCATGTTGTACACCATGCCGAGGGTAGTCGGATTCATCCATCCAACCACACCATTTCTCTGTGGTGTATAGGGTGCCGCGGGCTCATGGTTGATGCCCCATTGCCACAGCCAGCCATTGCATACCTTGTACTCTCCGTCATTGTCGCTTCGCAGCACCTTGACCTTCTTTCCGGCCTGCCGCTCAACCATGGAAACAAACTCCTAAAGCTTCTCTCAGACCTCTCCCTTTTTTTTAGGAAGTATACCCACTTCTTGCGGTTGTGGTCATTGATGAAGTCCAGGAAGAGCTTGCTGCCGCCATTCGATGCCGTATGGAAGGGTCCACACATGTCCGTGTGCATTAGGTCCAGGGCGGCTTCCACACAGTGACCATTGCACTCAAAGCACTTTCTCTTTGTCTTCCCTTGGAGGGAAGGTTCGAATAAGCTGCCACACCCACCCGCATCCTTCGTGCACCCCTCCATGCCGCAGACAAGCTGTTGTTTTTGCATGACTTGGACTGTACTCTTTGCAACGTGTCCAAAGCGTCCATGCACACCTGAGCGTCTTCGTCCTTGGCGACAGAGGACACCTTCTCAGTTGCCATGGGTTTTTTTGTTTGTGTTGGTGTTGAGTCCAGTGCCTCTGCTGCATTTGCATGACCCTCATCTTTCCGAGCTCTCTGCCGTAGTTGTCCACAGTACGTGAGCCCATTGAGTCGTGGAACCTGTGCTACGAGGATTTTGTTGGCATGGAGGACCTTAATATCCTTGTTCTTGATGATGACTGCTTTATTCACCACATTAAACACCCATTCCTCCGTGGGTTGCAGAAAGGCAACGCCGACCCCCTGGACCAGAAGAAAACTCTTTGTTTCCACCCAATCTGAGTATGAAACATTTATCCACAGGTTACAGAAACTACTGAGAGGTACCCTTCAGCAGAAAAAGCATAATTCTTTACATCTAATGAGGGGACACGGATTCTTGATGCTGGTATGATGCGATGGAAGCATTTGATTTGTTTTTGGCTTCTCTTTACTGTCACTTGGCATGACGCCCTCAGTGTTGAACAATTTTATGTAGACCCTTTTCCTCCATGCTCCTAAAATTTCCTTTAGTTTGCACTGGTGGCTGGAAGGGATCGAGTACAGCCCTCCACTAGCATTTTAACCTAGTGTAGCCACCACCAGCATTGCCATCCAATTCATTCTCCACCAGCATGGCCACCTAGTTTAGTCACCACCAGCATGGCCACATAGTTTAGTCTCCAGCAGCATGGTCACCTGGTTTACCTGTATACGGTGCACAGCGGGGAAGATGAATTGGAGGGTGAGGCAGCAGAGGTTGCTGATGTGTTGTTGGATTCCCTGCTACCATGCCATAAATGAAACTTGAGTTGAAGCTAGAAACAAGGCTGGAAAAACAAAGAAGGAAAGCAGAGGGAAAATTTTTCAGCAAGGAGGGTAGTCATGCGCTAGCATCCCAGTCCTGAGGGAGCAGCTTTCCAGAAAACACAGGGAGACGTATTATAGCCAAGGACCATGCAGGCAGGGAAGTTCTCCTGAGTCTGTTTCAGAAATTAATGGAGACTGGAGGAAAAAGACAATGGGTAATGGTCGAGTCAGTGGGGGGAGGGGGAGAGGCAAAGCAGGTTGAACCAGACAATGCACGATTCACTTTCAGAACGAAAAAAGGGAGGTAGGAAAGGAGAAATTGTGGAACTTTGACGAGATGATGTCAGCCAAAAAATTGCTGCAGTGAGAAGCAATCAGGTAAGGAAGCAGTAAGTTTGTTGGATATCCAGATGATAGCAGAAGTATTAAGGAAAGAGCTTGGATGACTGACAAGACCACTCAGAAGCCAGGGATCAGAAGAAGGGCATGAGGAGAACCACAGGCAGGCAGGATACTGAGGCAGATGCAGAGAACATACAAAGAAACACACAACGGGTGGCGGGTCAGCAAAAGGAAGCCACATTAAAGACAGAAAAATGCCAAATTACGGCGCAAAATGAAGAAAATATGACTGGCATATCAGGGAGTGTGGGAAAATGCAGTAGTAGTGGGATCATGGAATTCTCTTTGCTAGTGCAAAGTAGGGCTGCAATTATGTGTTCTCATAATCGTACGTGTGAGATGGGCAAGACACATGGTGCAATGAACACTGTGTGGAGCTCAGAATAATTTAGGGAGAGTCACTGGACCTGGTGTGAAACATAATGCCCCTAGCATTCACCTTACCTTGTACTCAGTTTTCCGTTTGGAAGTAGACGTTCATTTTCCTCTCAACTCTTGTGCCATTTGCACTCCATCTCTGCTTCAAATTGTCTATGCACACGCACTAAAGTTCCTTCAAGATTCAACAATTGGATTGAGCAGTAAAAGTGGGGATTTCTTGTGCCACTGAAGATAGCGGAGAGCTCCACCTCATGGGAAGCTGAAACACATGGTGGTCCAACAACCTGTTTGACCATCATCAGATGGTGTGTTTTATAAATCTGAAGGTTGGATCCCCATATGTGTGAGATTTTCAGATACGTAGAGAATCATGGGACTACCCACTTTGTTAGATGATGATGTGATAGTAGTGGAGAGTGAGTGTGATGCAGATTTCATTGTAATGGAAGTTCCTATAGAAGAATCTAAAAACTATATCATCATGGAGGATGGAGAACTTTTGGTCCTATAGCAGCTGAAGGAGTAGCTTTGTAGCAGGTTCCACATGTTGGACATGGGGGAGTTGCAGGAAAACTTTGGTTGTGCGTCACTCAGAACTTCAGGGCATGCCTGCTTGAGCTAGGGCAGGCCAAGTATGTAGCCGAGATGCTGAGGTAGTACTGCATGGAAGACTGCAAAACAGTTTGAAAACCAGTCTCCACTGCCTTTGAGGTAGCTGTCATAATGGTGCCGCAAACAAAAGAGGAGTGAGAGGAAATGGCAGGGGTATCTCATTAGTCTGTGGTGGGCAGCCTCATGTACGCAATGGTTTTCATGCAACTGGACCCAGCTTTTGCACTGTTCCAATTGAGCAGGTATGCTGCTGATCTTGGGCCACAACACTGGAAGGCAGTCAAGCATGTCCTCAGGTACCTACAGGTGATGCGGCACATATGCCTGGGGTTCAACAGGAAGAGGGGGTCTGAATCCTTGCGTCTCATCTGATGCACGCATGAAGATTACATTGGCAATATGAATGGGAAAACATTAACCTTGAGATATTTTTATCCATCATAGATTATGTGGTGTTGTGGTGCAATAGGCAGCAAGATTGTGTTGCCACCTCTACGGTTGAGATGGGGTTCATTGCCCTTGACAAATATGTGAAGGAGATGGTAGAGCTCTGCAGGTATCTGGGGGAAGTGGGCATGCTATAGTAGGAGCCAAGAGTGGTACAAAGGGAAAAAACTGGCTCCATCTCTTGGATTAATAACCTAATGTTACAAAGGAGGACACAGCATACCAACGCATGGTACCAAAACGCACTGGACATGGCGGAGAAGGGACAAGTTGTAACCCAACATTGAAACACTAAGAACTTGCTTCCGGATTGCTTGACCAAAGTTCAATCTGTAAATTGGCACGTCGTGAGTGTGAATGGACTCAGGGTGACCAGCTACAATGGCTGGAGGCTGAAGCACAAGATGAGTAAGAGGACACAAGGAGCAGCAAGAACAGAAGGGAGGAAATTTTACCAATAGCTCCTCCACATGCCCGGTCGTAGTGCCAGGAGGTGCCTTTGAGCTGCCTCACAAAAAAAGCCTTGTGATTTGATGTAGAAGCTCACAGATTCATCCAAATGTGGAATTGATTTAAGTTTCTAGAAGTGGGCAAGTTATTGAGCGCACTTCGACTTCTATGCTCAACCACCACACATCCATACACTTCCTCATGCGTGACAATGTTTTAATTATTGGTGAGGATCCTTCCAAGAAAATGTTGTGAAAAGAAAAAGTCTTTACAAACCTGTTGGCGGTGTCCTTTTGCACCTTCGGCAACTACATCCTTATTGCCTCCAGCTCCATTGTTGCAGCAGGCCCATCAACCCGGTTCAGCACTCCCTTGGAGAGTCTGCTCATTGGTGGAGTTGGTAGATGTGTGCATTTCATTCAAAAGCTCCGGAAATCCTGCACACTCCAACAGCTTCAGGCAGCATGCTTCCGTGTGCCATGTGATAATCTCTACCGTAACCCACGGGAGTGAGTGAGGCCACCCGTCTTGCAGCATTTTGATGTCATGGCATGGCCTGCCATGCCCTGCATGTCTACCTGCAGTGTGAGATTGGCACACACCATCCGCTGCCGCCGTTCTTCTCCTCCTTCTCCATTTCCAGCGCTCTTTTTGGAACTCTCAACATCGTGGGGGTCGCTTCATGCACGTACATCATGCTCACAACTTCCATCCCAGACTGAAGCTCCAGCTGCATTTCCTCAACATCTTTCACTGCACCTGTGAGGGTTTTAGCTTGTCCTATTGTGGTACTTTCTGTGGCTCATACAAGCCGTGGAGGGGCTCAAGAGACCGGCAACCTCTGCCAGTCCCGTGGTTGTTTTTGACTAGTTGCCAACTGCTACAGAGGTACGTGTTGCTGCCTGTGCACTGGAAATGGCAGAGGCCGTGGCGCCACACCCGCGGGGTTGAGGGCCTTGGTGTTTGCTCGCAAAGCATCCTAGGACAGGACCTGGCAGATGTCCCCTTGGCCTCTCATGGTGGAGCCATTCACAGAATGTTGCAACTGTTCAGTGTTTGTGGAGAACTCTTTCTGGGAACAAGTGAAGATACGGGTGAACGATGTGACACTGCTATGGAAAATGAGGCTAAGAATGCCTTCACCCATTAATGTACTCACCCAGTGCATTGCGAGTCAGTCAAAAGCAAGAACAATGTCGTACATCAGCGCCAGGCTGATATAGACTGTGCATACTGCATGAACATTGACAATCTGGATGGATAGCGTCTTGATTTCTATGCCAGATGCATCAATGTCCCTAGATGCCAGAGAGAACCGCAGATTCCTGGGGCGGATGAGTTGAGTAAGACCAAGGGTGAGGAGGTTGAAACCAACATAGTGACTTTAGTGTGTGTAATACCGGTGCCAACAATGGCCATGAACTTGGTGCCACTGATTCATGACACCAGACGATGGACACCGCAGTAGGTGGAACGGGTGGTGTCCACATGGGTGTGGATTGCCAGGGGAGTATCCCAGTCCAGAGGGCACTGGCCACTTCTTCCAGGAGGTCATTGACGCAGAGAGCGAGATGATGGATGGCCACATTGGACATAGTCATGCATGCCAGAAGGATACCAATTGTTTCCATGCTGTTTTGCAGACTCAATGATGTGGGAGAGGGTCTCTGCAGCATGAGGATGGAGAAAAAGGTAGTCAAACAAGGTGATTAGGAGAATGGGGTCTTGGAAGAGGGCATAGAGATGCGGGTCTGAGAGTCGTTCTGTGGAAGGTGTGGTAGCTGCAAGGGATGGGTTGGATGGAGCATGGGGAGGTATGTAATGGGTTACCCATGGATGGGTTGGGGCTGTTGCTTTCTATCGTTCCACGGAATACGGACTGGTTTGCAGACGCTCCCACACATTTTCTGCAGCCAAAGACTCAACTGGACTGATGACGCATCTGCCTGGCTGGTCCACATTAGCGTTTTGTTTCCAGGTCTTGTGGATGGATGAAAAGTGCGCAGTTAAGGTGATGAGTGAAAAGGGGATGTGTTCCACAGGAGTGGATGAAGAAGGGGAAACATTATTGTGATGAGGTGGGACAGACAATGGTTTTGATGGTTTCCTTGTGAGGCCACCCAGAGACATTGACAAGCCAGCTGTAGCTCATCCAAGGCAAGGTCACGGGTGATGCCTTACCACTCTAGGTCAGCTCCATCGGGGGGCTGAAAAATGGGTCTGGAGGCATCTGGTCCCATGGGGTCAATGGATGATTCTGGCCATCCCTTGCGTGGCAGGGGGCTGAGGGCATCCGTATGGTGGTTTTCTAGGGCTGTCTGGTATTTAATACAGACAATATAGTTTTAAAGGAGGAGTACCCACTTTGCCAGGATGTCCTTATGATTGTGCTGAGTGAGAAGCCACTGCAAATCCTGATGATCCATATGCATCATGAATGGTTTGCTGGTTTTTACGTAGATGTAAAAAAGACTGAGCGCATAGAGGACAGCTGAGCATTCACCCTTGACCGGTGGGTGCTTGCTCTTTGCTTCATCGAGGGCACAGCTCATGTAAGCAAGTACCCGGTCCACCTTATACTTTCCTTCTTGGGAGAGGATTTCTCCAAGGCCTTCCTTTGACCAATCGATGGTGCTGATGAGAGGGAGGTTGAATTCATGGAACTTGAGCAAGGGTGCTGAAATGAGGCAGAGCTTGATCTCTTCACTTGCAAGTGTGGAGAGGAATTCCGCTTCTTGATGTGTTAGCTGCTGCATGGGTCTCACTATTCTGGTATGGTAGCAAAACAAGCAGCGATTCAAGGGCACAAAGCCAAGGAAAATCTTTACACATGAAGCCGAAGAATGTATCTTCTATTCTTGGACTGCTGGGGTTTTCTATGGATGATTGGTGATACCTTTTATGCTCACAGAGAACCCCACAAATTTCATCTGTTCCAATGATGCACTTGGCTGCCTTCAACTTCTGGATGGTGTACCGGATGGTAGCAAGCACTTCATCCAGGGAGAAGCAAAATTCAGTGAAGGAATGGAAAGCAACCAATAAATCATTGATATAGTAGCTCACATTTGGAAGATGGCAAAGAGTAGAATCCATGACCCGTTGGAAGGTGGAGCTTGTGCAACGGAGGCCAAAGGGAATCCGGGTGAATGCGTTAATTTGTTTTGGGATGACAGAAGTTGTTTTGGGGATATAATCCTAATGCATGGGCATGGCATGGAGTGCTGATTTTACATCTAAATTTACAAACCAGATGTGGTCCTTGTCCTTTTCTTACATTTTGACAATCAACGGCATCGGGTAAGCATCCTCCACTGTGGTCCTGTTGAGATCACGGACATGTACGCAAAAGCACTTGATTCCATCTGGTTCACCCACGATGACCAAATTGGCTCCCCATGGTCCACAGGTAGAGATGATCATTATTTGCTCCTTGACTTCCTTTAGGTTTTCCAAAATGATCTGCTTCTGTTCAAAGAGAATGCGGCAGACTTTCTTCTCAATAGGCTGTGCATCTATAGTGTTGATGATGTGGTAAGTGTCGAATTCCTGAAAGCTTGTGGTGTTCCAACGTGGCCCTATGGTTCTTGACCGCCAAGGTTCCCTTGGTGGTACACCAATCTGAATCTGACATCAGCTCAGCTAGCGGCACGCATGGTGCTTGAACGCCAAGGTTCCTTCACACATCAAGGAATCATAAAAAGTCTGTTCTGGGGATGCAGATGTCCCTACACATTGTGGCAGTGTTCCCTGTATTTTTTTGGTGCATTTCAATAAGTTTATTCTCAGGTTTGGTGATGGAGGTTGACGGGGCTGAAAATCTTTCCTCAGACCTGCTGTCAGAACGTTGACTTTCCCTGAGTAACAAAGTGTACTACTGAGCCACGGACTCCAAATCTGACATTATCTCCACCAATCTGTTGCACGGGCGGGACGATGTTATCTCCCTCCTTGATTCTCACCGTAAGCAGCTACGTCATCATGTAGATTTGTTGGTGAATAGCTCAACTTGATGGATGACACATGTGTTTTTCCAAGTGTGGGCTACCAGCGTATAGTCATTGGAGTAGGGAAAGTGCTATGCGGCTGTCCAGGACACCAGGAGCTTGAGCCCATCCGTGCTATTTTTGGCAAATGTTTGCTTGTCTGTGTTTTTAGTCTTTGCCTCGTTGAGGACTTCCGGTCCCAACATGAAATCCAGAAGCCCCTTCTGCACGAGATGGATCTCAATGTACCACCTCTATATGTCAAAGCCAGGGCTTTTTGCATACTCCTGAATGGACTGCGTCTCTGTCTTCTAAGCCATTGCACAACCTTGTACTCCGATGACATCTTCTGTGAAGACAAGCCCGTGTGCTTCAGAAGGCTTTTATGTCCGGAGGACAGTGATGAAATTGGGCCAATAACCATGTGTCAGATATGTCAGTTCTGGTGTGCCTGCCCTTTCTCACTTATTAATTCTGATACTATGTGTGATATTGTTTGTCACCTCATGCTACATGCGTAAGAAGTAAGACAAAGTCGCTTTTTTTTTTAAGAGAGTAAAAAAGGCAGTAGTCTCCCCAAGACGCAGATATGGCATGGGCATGGCAGAACATTACAAAATTTCCCACTTAATTCCCTTGCCCAACAAAACCAAGAAGTGAAGCCGGAGGTTGGCTGATCTCCTTGTGGAACCAATGCCAGAGATCTTGGTGGAGTAAACGCCGCTGCGTAGCCTTCAATCGCCACCGGCCATCACCAATGTTTTATGCTGGCGTGAAGCTACGTAAAGCAACAGTCCAACAGCTCAGTCCCTGCATTTTGACAACAGGCCAAAAAAAACATCCAGAGCCAGGCGGGGCCTCTGGTATCCAAAAAAATCAGATAATGGAAGAAGCAGCAGAAGAAGCCCACCTGCCACTCCTCATATCATACTATCCACCCCAATACCTGCTTACTCTACAGTCTAGTACATCCAGGAATGCTATGTTTGTAGGACTTACATCTGCTCCTATCAGTCATCGTGTCTTGCTCAAATCCTTTCTCTACCCGCCTACTCAGCTATGGTGTTCCTCCCAGTTATTGGTCTCT